>JAJJWW010007519.1:0-91896 GCA_023531295.1 Papaver armeniacum
TAAGTCCATAATGGGATTGCAAGTTTCATCCCGAGCGAAAGAGAAAGCATGATTCCGACGTGTTTGATTATCTTGGTTGTCCTCATGACTTTATCGAGTAAAACCTCCATTCATGTACGACTAGACAATATTTTTTACCTTTAAATTATTATCTGCAAAATGATAATAATTTGTGAAATTTTTTTGGGAGACAAGGTGGGAGGTACGCAAAAATGAGAAAAAATTCTTGAAATTTGTGGAAAAAGAATTTCTTATCTAATGGGAAGACCCTCGGTAGAGGAGGTAAGTTAAGTCTCATCAAAAGTGTTTTGGCTAGTCTCCCAATTTATTATCTCTCCATTTTTCTTTTACCTTGCTCCATAACGACGAAAATTGATAAAGTGGTTAGAGATTTCTTATGGGATGACGATTCTAACAAGAAAAGAGTTCATAACATCAAGTGGAAAATGGTTTCCAAACTAAAAGAGAAAGGTGGTCTAGGTATTATAAGGACCAAGAAAGTGAACTCGGCTTTGCCTAAAAAATGGTGGTGGCGATTTGGTTTGGAGAAAGATGCATTGTGGAGGAAGATTATGGTCGAGAAATATGGTGAAACATCCACCGGTGGGGAAACTCTCCAACCCAAAGGATCAAAAGGTGGTAGTTTGTGGTTCAATATTTACAAAGAGCTTGAAGATTTCAATAAAAATATAAGATTTAAAATTGACGGGGGGAAACGAAACTAGATTTTGGGAAGATGTTTGGCTTGATGATAGAAAATTATGCGATATGTTTCTTTTGGCATTTGGAGCCTCAAAAACCAAAGAGTTTGTGGTGGCGAATATGTATAAAGTTAGGGAAGGTGATGTAAGATGCAAAATTTATGTCTAGACAAAGATACTCTCAAAATATTTCAAGAGAAGTCTTAGATATATCAAATCTTCTTGCTTCTCTCTCTATTAAAGAAGGTGTGATGGATACCTGAATATGGGTTGGAAGTGATAATGGTCAATATACGGTCAATGGTGGAATTAGAGAAGAAGGGGATCAAGATGAGCCGGATTATCCAACCAATATTGTGTGGAGCCATGAGTACCCTCACAAAATCAATTTCTTCCTTTGGCTTCTTTCTCATGATCGGGTAATGACGGCGGATAAACTTTTAAGAAGAGGTACGGATGTCTCTAGTGAATGTCGTTTTTGTGAAGAAGATAACGAATCGAGCTCACATTTGTTCTATGAATGTTGGAGAATCCGGAGAATATGGGATTATTTTGTTGAAGGGTGCCAATTTCGTTGGACATATGACCGTAGTGTCACTACATTTATGAAAAATTGGAAGTTTAATCGAGGAGATGAAAGACTTAATCAAACATGGAATAACCTCCCGGTTGCTATATGGTGGTGCATATGGAAAGAGCGAAATGCAAGAGTCTCTGATAACAAAAAGAAAAGATTAGCAAGCCTAATTAGAGATATCAAATTACAAGCTTTCTTTTGGGCCGAATCGAATACAAGGATGTCAGGGCTCACGGAAAATATGGTGATCTCTTTATGGGATTCATTATCTTGGTCTCCAGTAATTTTTTGTGGTTTTTATTTGGGTAGCCGAATCCCCTTTCAGTTCCCCTTCTTGTTCAGTTGTAATCATTGGGTTGAGGTACCATCTTAAGTGTCTCTTTTCAATGAATTTTCTTACTGTGGTCAAAAAAATTATCTGCACAAATGATCATGTTTTAACTTAATAATGAAGAAGTAGTTTTTCGGTCTTACTAAAACAACAAAGATCTCTTCCTGGTTGGTATTTTTGTGTTTGATAGTTCATGAGTCATATCTGGTGAGGTACTTTTTTTCTACTCATTTGGCAATATTGAAACTAATAAATTATACTAATAATATTATTAAAAATTAAATTAAATTAAATTAACATTTATTTCTAAAAGAAAGTGCACAAAACTCTGATATGGCCGTGTAATTAACAATAATCCTAATTAACTTGCTTGCTTTAGTGTACGTTTCAATGAATACGAGCGGTGCCGTGATAGTCAACCTTTCTCTGTATCAAAAAGTTGTTTGACTCCCATTGTCCACACCAGATGCCAGGCTAGTAGTAGAAGAAGATCCTTGGTCAGATCCTTGCTGCACCTGCAGTAAATTGGCTGGAACATAATTCACCCTCAGTTTCAATTCCTGAATATCAACAACATCGGCACTTTCTTTGTTGAACATTTCACGTAAACCGATGCTCTCTACAAGGACGGCAGTTTCTTTGTCAAACATTTCCCGTAAAACGATGCTCTGTATAAGGAACTTGTCTATGCATTGCAGCATATCCTCCTGTGCCTCTGGTGCTCGCATAGTTACTGTAACGTCGCATGTTGTTCCAGGCAATATGATTCCCATGTATGGACTAGCACAGAATTTGTTTCGACTCGACGTTTTGACCTTGAAAGCAACATATTCATTGGTTTGGTTAGCTAATTTCAGACAGCATGAAGTCTTGTTATTCAACAAGAATGGAAATTTGATCTCTGGAGTGGGAACTGATGCCATTGCCCTAGGAGGAGGAGAAGATCCTGCAGCATATACCCGCAGTACTGGATTGGCTACTGGAACAACATAAATCACCCTCAACTTGAATTCCTCCACAACCCTGCCACTTCCTTTGCTAAAAATTTCACTTGTAATGTCGCTGTTCCTTGTTGGTGCTGCAACAACAGTAGTCTGTACAAGGAACTTGTCTTTCAATTGCTGCATATCCTGTGGAGCTTCCTTTTGTGCTTGCATAGCTACTGTAACGTCGCATGTTGTTCCAGGCAATACGATTCCCGTGTTTGGACTAGCAGAGTATTTGTTTGGATCCGTGGTTTTAACCTTGAAAGCAACATATTCATCGGTATTGTTAGTTAATTGCAGAGAAGATGAAGTCTTCTTATTCAACTCGAATGGGATTTTGAGCTCATCCGTGGGTTGAATGTTCAAGAGATTATTATTTCCTCTACTCATTCTTGTTCACTTTTGTAGAAACCTGTAGCTGCTTGAAATCGATGAAGATGGAGTAGTACTAAACTCGCAAGGAAGAATTACTTAAGATGAGAAGAACACTTTCTGATACAGATATAAAGAATTAGCTAAGGCTTAAAAGCCCTTATATACTGCTCTACTACTACCTAGTTTGATCGGAGATCGGAAACCCAAGACCGACGACAATTGTAAATGTATACTGCTTACAACTACCGAGTTCGATCGGAAGTCGGAAAGTCCAGACCGACCACAATAGTAAATATTAGAATTCCTAATCCAAACAACTCGGTCGGACTTCCATAACAGTGTCGGTTTTCGAGTTGATTAAAATTATTTAGTGAAAAATACTAGAACCCCCTACTATATGGGTTCAATATATAGAACCCCACTAAATGGATCCTCCCCTATCAACCCCATACTTTCACTTTTTAATATTTCTAGGCCCAGAATTTTAGATTTTAGGGCTTGGTAATAAAGTTTAGGGTTTGGAGGAAATTCGTAATACCAAAAATGCCCTTTACTATATATAGCTAATAAAGCTAGCTTTCAATTTCATTTTCGGTTTCATTTTCTAATTTTTTTTCTCTCTCCCCTGCTGCTCCCCTGCTCCGCGAAGAACGAAGAATGTAAGATTAATTTGATGAAACTCGAAGAAAACTTAAAGATTCAGCATCATATTGAAAGAACAAGATAAGTTTCTCATCATATATTTTGTTCCTATTGATTCTCATTATGTTTTAACCAAAAAGAAGTTTTGAAAAGTTTATAGATGACTTCAAATACCTAATAAATTCGATTTTACTTCGAAGTTTGATCTGATTTTAAAATCATTGCTTCGATCTATCATCCTTATATCATTTTCTTTGATTCGAACTATTTTTTTTTTTTAATTTTGTTTACGAAATATTTTTTAGGGTTTGTAATCAGTCTCGATTTGTAATTTTTTTATGATTTCAACTAAATTTTCTCGATGAAATCAAGATTAGAGTTTAGACTGCTATAATCTATTCCTTATCTTGCTTTTAACATGAAAAATCCCGAAAGTAATTCACATAATTTTTAGTTTTTTTATCAAGATCAATCGATCAATTTGTCTTAAATCTCTTTTGAAAATCGGTTTTCATATTCGAAATGTACGACTCATCATCTCTATTACCCATCTATTTGTTATGAATTTCATCTATTTTTATCTTTTAACTAGTTCAAGCTAATATCTACTTGTATCTGATCTTAATATTTTATTTTAATGCAATCAAAATTGGAATTAGTTGTTTGATTGCCTGATATCAAAATTTTATTCTCTATGGAGAAATTATCAGATTCAGTATTTAACACGTAATTCTCTATGTTACGTAATTTATACCTCATTTGGTTTTGAGGTTTTACGGAGGGACTATTTGTTTGATGTATTTTCGTAGGAATACAATCAAAGTACGATGATTTTAGGAAGTAAGTTGATTCACCTTTCGATTTTAACATCACTTTATTTGTTTTATTTTTGAGCATTTTTTTGGTAAAATAGATGCACTATGCATACACATATATGATGTTTTATGTGGTGTTTCATTGATGTGTATGGTTAGTTAGAAACTCAGAAGTCACACGTCAAGTGTATGAATCGTTTTATGTTTGTCTTAGTGAAATTCTTAATACGAAGTATTTCCTCTTTTTCATACGTCGCCGTGGTGGTGTAGGTAGAGGATTCAGAGGAGTATTTTGGAGTCGGTGGTGCAGGTAAATCCATTGTTTACAGTTAAGCTCGAGGTAGGCGTGGTAATTAAGCTCCTACTTTAATTGTTTACGATTACAAATACTTCATTGGTATGACATGAGCATCTTGTTCTATTTTCACTTGAGGTTGTGGTGTTGGAAACCATGGTGTTATAATATCTTTTGTCACATGAGTTTTCAAATAAGATTCGAGGAGCTAACTAGGGGTCTTGGTGTTGGTGGTAATTCGATTTTGGTATGAATGCTTTGCTTAAGAGAAAGTAGAGAAGCAATAGAGGAGGCACTTATATGGTTCTCGAGATCGTATTTTTAATGGTAAGTTTAACTTACTTTCTTGAGAGCTTTTTCTTGTTTGAATATTTTGATTTACAATGAATGGCAAAGATTTGAAGGCGTTTTAGACTTGTCCGAGTAAGGAAACTTAAGATTATATCGATTTGCGATTCGGTGCAAAGACATATAAAGGAGGTGCGAGAAAACACAAAAGAACTACCTTTTATCACCATTTTGGCCTTTGCAAGTGTTTGACAGAGATCGTGAAATATTGAAGGTAAAACCGAACTCCAAGAACTTTGAGTGTCTTATCATCTGTAACTATTTGTGTCGCTATATGCTAATTTCTATAGAATTATAGGAAAAGTATGTAACCTTATGTTGGTAGGAACATATCTTTTGATGAAATTTGGGTTGTTATAATCATGTGTATCTACTAGTTACACATGCTTTCTAGCATGTGTATCACGCTAGTTACACATGCTTTTAGGATGTGTAATTGATGGTTACACTTGCATTTTGGACATGAAATTCTGATTACACATGCATTTAGGGATGTATTTCTTCCATGCATAGTGATTTTTCTCTTAAACTATACATTTCAAAAGGAAATTATGTAAATTTGCTTACTTTGGGTTTTATGGTTTGCAATTGATGTCCTTATCAATAGCCTAGCGTTGATTAGATGCTTTACCATCAAGACTTAACATATACATACACTAGAGTTTATGTAGCCTCATTGTTTTTCAGTTTTCTTTTTGTTGATGTGAATTATTCGTAAATAATATAGATCTGCTTACTTTGCGTTTTGTATTCTGCAATTGATGTGCTTATTGACTTGCTTGGATAAAGGACGGGTAAGGGTTGAACATTGGCAATTATCATGACATAGTATTTTATCTTTTCAAGGTCAGTGCACTGCCAGACACTTAGCTTAGTTGCTTTCATTTTTTTTTGAAATGAACTAGTTGCTTTCATTTTGTTTTTGTGCCTTTCCATTCTTGTTTAAATTGTTTTACCTAGATGTTAGGTAAACAGATGTGTAATTTCTAGTTACACAAGCTAAATAGATGTGTAACTTCTAGTTACACATGCTAATTAGATGTGTAACTTCTAGTTACACAAGCTAAATAGATGTGTAATTTTTAGTTACACATGCTAATTAGATGTGCAATTATTATTTTTACATAAATTTTAAATTGGTTATTGTGCTATAGCAATTAGTATAAGTTATTCTTAGTAGTTTTTTTTTTTTTTTTTTTTTTTTTTTTTTATGTATCACGGTTATCATTTAATGCAGCACATGCTTTTTACACTGTCAAGTCTATTGTTTTCATTCAGATGACATGACGAGCATTAATTGATTTGGATTTGCTATCATTGCATTGTTCTGGTGTGATATGCATTTTCTCATTTTATCTAATTTCTTTTTAGGAAAAGCAGTGAAGGTAGAGGAAGGATGGCTCGCCTTTCAAAGGAGACTGCTTGTTGTCGAGGTTGAGAAAAGGATCATGCAATTCCAAACTTGCTTGGATAAAAGATAGGTAAATCTTTGAATGTTGGCAATTATCATGACATAGTATTTTATCTTTTCAAGGTCGATTGCACTGCCGACACTTAGCTAAGTTGCTTTCATTTTTTTGAAATGAAAGTTGCTTTCATTTTGTTTTTGTGCCTTTCCATTCTTGTTTAAATTGTTTAACCTAGATGTTAGGTAAGCAGGATGTGTAATTTGTAATTACACAAGCTAAATAGATGTGTAACTTCTAGTTACACATGCTAATTAGATGTGTAACTTCTAGTTACACAAGCTAAATAGATGTGTAATTTCTAGTTACACATGCTAATTAGATGTGTAACTTTTACTTACACATACCGATTGAATATGTAACTTCTAGTTTTAGTGATTGAATTCTTTTTACACTAGTCGGATGCATGTGTAACTTATCTTATTACACAAGTTACATGCATGTGTAATTTCGATTACACATCTCTCTTCATAGTTTTTTGATTAAGTTTGTTACATGGCATATGCTCTATAATTTTTTTTTTTTTTTTTTTTTCATCCCAACCTAATCCCATGGGTGTTTATTTTCTTTCGGATATCCTAGCATTTTGGAATCGAGGAAGACAAGAAGGGAAGAGAACATTTCTAAGATATAACGGCTTATTTCGAGGATTTCGTTTTACATATCTAGTTTTTTGACTCGTTTTGTTGTGAATAACAAGCAATTACTATTATTGATAAACAAACAAATTATTGTAAATGAAATATTAAAGTAATACATGTATTTTCTATGTGTAGTTTTGTTGTATAACTAATAAGTACACATATATGCATGTGTAACTTGTAGTTACACATGCCATACGCATGTGTAACTTCGCGTACACATGTGTAACTACCGAGCACACATTTATATACAAGTGTAACTGCGTTACACGTGTCATATGCATGTGTAACTTATGGATACACATGCCATATGCTTGTGGTGGTTGGTGGTGGTTGGTGGTGGTGGTCGGAGGTGGCAGTGGTGGTCGGAGGTAGCTGGTGGCGGTGGCTGACGGCGGCGGTGGTGGTCGGAGGTGGCGGGTGGTGGTTTGACGGTGGCTGCGGCGGTCGGAGGTGGCTGACGGTGGTGGTCGGAGGTGGTTTGACGGTAGTTGTCGGAGGTGGTTGATGGTGGCCGGTGGTGGTGGTCGGAGGTGGGTGGCAGTGGTGGTCGGAGGTGGTGTGGTGGTGGCCTGAGGTGGCCGTGGTGGTCGAGGTGGTTGGAACATCATCACACTATATTTTAATAATATTGGGCCTAAATTTAAATTTTATTTAATTATGGGCTTGACAATATGCATAAGGGTATCAACGACTTTTAATAATTTGGGGCCTAGATTTAAACTTCTTTTAATTAAGGGCCTCATATTATGGATTATCCATGGGTTGGGCCTTAGCTTAATTTTCCCAATTATTTATTTAAGCTAATTTTGGGCCGGGCCATAAATTTGGGTTAAAATACCTGGCGTCTTTAGGGGCGACCCCGAAAGAATTAGGGGCGACACAAAAGACAAAATAGTTTGAAAATACTTGTATACCCCTTCATAATCGGTAGTTTAGGTTTTTTTTAGCTACCGATTGCAAAATTTCATTTTGGGACAACTCTATATTCGGTAGTTATACGAACTATTTTGACTACCGAATATGGTTGAATATTTGCAAAGAGAGCAAGGATAATCGGAAGTTAGGATAACTTCATTTACTACCGATTATAGGCTCAACCAAAATTTCAAAAAAAAAAAGATTTTTGCAAAATCGATTTTAAGGGCTACTCTATATTCGGTAGTTATATGAACTATTTTGACTACCGATTATGGTAGGATATTTGTAAAGAGAGCCCTTTGTATAATCGGAAGTCATGATAACTCTTCCTTTCTTACCGATTATAGGCTCAACCAAAATTTAAAAAAGGATTTTCGCAAAATCTCATTTTGGGGCTACTCTATATTCGGGAGTTAAATAACCTAAATTCCCTACCGATTATGGTAGGATATTTGCCAAAGGTCTACTTTAATCGGGAGTCAAGATAACTATTTTGACTACCGATTATAGAATAGTCAAAATTCAAAAGATAAAGATTTTACTTTATATTCGGAAGTTATACAAACCAAATTTACTCCCGATTGTTGATTAACTACCGATTGTATAGTTATCTACCGATTGTAAGGGTAGTTTGGGATTAAAAAAAAACGCCCCGAAAATAACCTACCGATTGTGAAATAACCTACCGATTATGACAATTTTTGTCGTTTTGTGTCACCCCTAATTCTTTTGGGGTCGCCCCTAAAGACGCCAGGTTAAAATAGGAAGACCAAGCATTTTCAGCTATTTGTTTTTTTTTTGTCTTTATGTTTTTTGAAGCTCTCTGTATCAAGAAAGACAATGGTGCAAGTTATTGATGATGATGCACCATTCCCAGTTAGTTCAGAGGTTCCAATTGAAACTACCAGTCTGGTGCCCAAAGCTCAAACCAGTCTGGTAATGGCGACTCAAACTTTCAAAGTGGTCACCTTTTCCTACCCCATTGAAGACAACGGATGAAATACAAACTCCAGGAACAGTTTATGCAACAAACCTGCAGAATCTTGTAAAGGGGAAGATTCCTAGTATCAGCTGCCAGCTATGTAGTCAAAGGCGAGCTAGGCACTCGCCTTGGTGCACGAGTCATCCAAGGGGCGGCAAGATGATAAAACGCTCAGGGTGCAAAAATGTGACTAATTATTTTTTCTGGGTGCCTAGAAAACCTTAGGCGCGCTTAAGCGGGGGGAGGCAAGGACTTGGTGCCTCGCCTCGCGTAGCGCCTGACACAACATACCCATCTGGGAACCCTGTTCGAGAGTAAACCAGTGGAATGTGCTGAGGGAGGAAGATGAAAACACCACCTCAGAGTGTACATCTGTTTCATACTCAAGTTAGTCAGTGGTTGATCTTGAGAAAGAAGCTAAAGCTGGTGAACATGAGGCGGTGGTAGAGTTCTCTAAGTGGCTTTCATCTTCTCCAAAGAGCAAGAGTGTTCAAAACTATGAGACAATATCCAGTGAAAGATCACTTCAGTAAGACTCCTGACGAGGACAGACCTATTTTTGGAACTGGTGCTTGAACTATGATGAGCCTACTCTTACCTCGCCTAGGTAGTCCTAATTTCCATCCTTGTTCTCCTCGTGCTAATTATCAACTAGAACAGGGCTCTAATTTGTTCTTATACATTTTACCTGCAGGATCAGAAAGTTAGCTGGCACGCAACCCCATTTGAAGTGAGATTGGAGAAGGCGTTATCAGATGAGACTCTTGATAATCTAATTCAAAGGTCTATCTTCTTTCTTTCTTTGCCGCTAGAGTTAGTTATCAGTAATGCACCATCTTGTTATGCATAAAAAATCACAGCCAAAAGCTGGACTAACTTGAGATTTGCACTAACCTGGTTGAAACATAACGAGATTCGGAGCCGAAAAACACCAAATCAAAGGGCAATAAAGGAAGACTGATATTAGATATTCAATTAAAAACTGTTCCCCAAAAGTAAGCAAATGTCATAGTCTTCCAGAACTTCCAGAAGGTGGAGGTCAGAAGTTGAACAACAAAACATTTGCATAATTCCCTAATATAGACACTTAAATAGTTATATATCTACACCTAGGCTTAGTAGTAATGGTTATTTGTCCCAAAATGAGCTTTACCTTGAGCTTGAGCCTGAGCCTGAGGTTGAACAAAATATGAGCAAAAGGTTGAAGTTGAGCTTGAGATAAGGTATATGGGCAAAAGGCTGAAATTGAGCTTAAAATTCAGCGGCAGCAACTTGTTCTCCGACTGGCTTGTAGAAATGTTCCTTAAAAATGTCACTGTAATTGGCTTCGGCTAACCTATACGCGTCTCCCAGACAGATGAACTGCTCACAATTCTTAGCACCTTTTGAGATAAACATTGGAGCAAGGTTCCCTGCCATGGTACCCACTTCGTTTTTGAAGTGCAATGAGGTGCCGCTCTTTTGACCCTCATTTACATCCTTCACTCCAGCAACAATGGTTTCCTCCTCCTTCAAGTTTACTAAGGAGCCGCTCTTTTGACTCTCATTTTCATCCTGCACTTCTTCTCCACTCTCATTATCATCCTGCACTTCTTCTTCAACAACAGAACCGATCTGAGCACCTTCAATGTAAGCCTTACAAGTCGCCAAAATAGTCTGTGCTCGACCGCGGAAATGCCCCACTACATATTCCTCAAAATGCTTTGGGGGATTCTTAAGCGTGTACTGCATTGTCCTGCATGAAAGAATAAATGTGTCCTCATTGTATTCTTGGGCAAGCTTCTCGCCTTGTACAGTGCCAGCCTCGAACTCATATCCAGGCTCATTGAAGTAGGGCTTTTCATTCAGCACCAGTGCCTGGATAGAGAGAAGAACTTGCAGCATAGTGGATTGCCCTGGGGTCCAACGCTCAACAGTATGCCCCTGCCATGTGTTGAGAAGACTAAGGCAAACATACCCACAATTGTACAAGTTTGGATTTATCCGCAGATTATGTGCATGGTAGTTCACGAGTGGTGGTGTATCAGGATACTCTGATGGAAAGTAAACATCGAAGAAGAAGAGGCCGTCGTGGTAAGGGGTGCCAGCTGCACCTACAATCACAGCCCTTAAAAGATCCATTCTCTCTTCATAAGCTCTAACAAATATAGTGTCAGGCAAATCCTTCTCTAGAAGTCTCCAATCCCGCTGAATCGCTTTTACCCACTTCTGTGATGCCTGTGTTGATTCAGTAACTGACTCTGCTTGATAATGGTGGTCAGAGAAATCCACAACCGTATCGAAACTTTTAAATGATTTAAACTTCACCATAACTTCATCCTCCTCCTCTTCAACCTGCTCTGGAACAGATGAACTGCTACCAGTGGGTTTGTCCTCCACCACCAACCAAGGGACAGAGACTTCCGCACCAGCAGGGAGGTCTTCAGCATCAAACTTGGCTTGTAATGCTGCAGCCTCCACCTCAGCATTCGACTTAAAAACAACATCATCAGATTCATAACCGGCTCCTTCTTCTGGATCATACGCTTCTGACCCATCATCATTGTCTGAAATATCATTCACCATTTCATCTGCAGGTTCTATCGACATGTTAGCCTTTCCCTTGTTATCCATTTCATAAGTTACATCTCTCTCAGTAATTTCATCAAACATTGTAAGCTCTTTAATCCTATCAACTACATCTTCCTCTCCATCTCTGTCAGTAATTTCATCAAACATTGTAAGCTCTTTAATCCTATCAGCTACATCTTCCTCTCCATCTCTGTCAGTAATTTCATCAAACATTTTAAGCTCTTTAATCCTATCAGTTACATCTTCCTCTCCATTTCTCTCAGTAATTTCATCAAACATTTTAAGCTCTTTATTATTTGCCTTAGAATTAGAAGTAACTATAGAAGAAGAACCAGTTTCCTTACCTTCAATTTCTTCCATGGAAGCAGAAAACCAAGTAATCCGGGATCACCGCGAGTTTAAGAATCCCTCTGATCAAATTGGTTGCAGAGATCAGACGACGAATTTGGGGATTTTTGATTTGTTGAAAGAAAACCCTGGAACTTATAAGCAGAGTTTCAGTAAGCGTAAATGTTATAGTGCTACACGCCTCATTGAATGTTTATGGAGCTACCGACACTGACAGTACACGTGATGTTTTATATTTTGATGGAATACTAGCCGTTGATTTAATCACGTCGGTATGCACGTGCCCAGCGCTCTGTATCAAAAGAAATTTCATTGTTTTTTCCACCAAGGCACGAACCCTCTTTGCTCTCCCATTTTCTGAGACAGGGAGAAAATCCAAGCGAACCTGCAAAATTTCATCAGTTAAATCTCTAAGGTAAAATGTATTTGCTTGTAATGTTAGCTAAATTTCTTGTTAATGGTAAGGAAGCAGAGTTTATCCATGAAACTTAGTTTTTTTTTGTCTTCAATTTCTCTCTTTTGGTGGTGGTAATGTTAGGGTTTATTGAAGAATTTGTGAAATCCATGTTTGTCCATGAAACTTGATTGATTTTTATGATTTGGGGTTTCTCCAGAAATGGGTTTATACTATATTTGTGAAATGGGTTGTTTAGTTGTCGGGTTTACAGAGCTGACTGTTTTGTGTAAGCTTGATTAGCAATTGTGTATGCTTGATTGTTTATGCTCATTCTGTTGATTGATGAAAGTATACTTTGTTAGATTTTGAATTTTGGTTTCTTCTATGACTTTCCCTGCATATGTTGTTTGTAACACTTCGAATGCAATTGTGTGGTGCAGTACCTGTGACTGGAGCATGTAACGGAAATCAGTGAATTGACTTGCACATTTTTGGGAAATGGTGGGTAATACATTGTGTTTTGATTTGCTTATTTAGGCCATAGAATCATGTTGTATGTATTGATTGATGGAGCTTTGATATGTTACAGGGGAGTACTTCAAATTCGGCTCGGTCCAAGGCCATTTCCCATTTTATGTCGATGGGGTTCAAAGAAAAGTTTGTGACTAGAGCAGTTGATGCACATGGTTTGTATATCCCGTATAATATAATTGATTACGTCTAATAATTTTTGGTTGTTTAGTAAGTAGTTTAAGAAGCCACTCTTATAAACTCTGTGTTAATGCGTGCAGCTGAAGGAGATGAAGAACGGATATTGGAAACTTTACTTTCTTACAATGTGAGTTCATATTTGGTCACAACATCTTGTCACTTAGATATTAAAGTAACTAATTTTGCAAAGGTCACCTTAGCCGAACAAGTAATATGAGGGATTTATGAGATTTCATCTGTTTAAACTTGAAACGGTAGTGCTGACCATATCGATGCCTGTGATTACAGTATCTAGGTAATAGGACTAATTTGAAATTACAATATCTAGGGGTGCCCTGTCTTTTTTTGATTGTCTCAATATTCAGGTATCACTTTTGTGATTTGTATACTAGTTGTGGTGTTCGAGCATTTAAAATGGTACTGAGATTTCACATGAATTCAGTCGCCCCAGTTGCCAATCTACAGGAAAATCTGTTCTTACTTTCTTTCTGTCAAGCTATGTTGATAGACGTTTAATTTTGCAGACTCCTGATGAATCTCCACCAAGAGGTGAACCTTTCCCTTCAAATACTCAGGCTGTTGATGAATCTCTTCCACGGGGCGAAGCTGTCGTTTCCAATGTTTGTTCTCCAGATTTTGAATGGGATGATGATCTTGATGAAGTCTCAGATTTCTCGAACATAGGATGTCTCCAAAATGAGGTTTTTTTTTTTTATCTTGTGTACTTCTTTAAATTTCATATTCGATACACACTCATTATCTGTTATCAAGTGAAGATGTTGATTCTAGCCAGTAATATCTGTAATGATGGTGCTTGACTATTAACTTTTATTCTCCTAGGAGACCTTGGAACATATGAATGACAAGGATCAGAAAATGATGCAGCTACTGGAGATGGATTTCCCCATTGAAGAAGTTACGTCAGCTATTCAGTCATGCGGTGTGTATAAATTTACCATTCTTTTCAGCTTTTTCATGAGCTTCTGAAGATATAGTGGTAATTAGTAAACTTATGTATTACCTCTTTATAATATTTCTCACTTGTATAATTATTACAGTTCCAGAAACCCCAATATTGGAACTCATAGATTATATCCATGCTTCTCGAATGTTGAAAGAGGAAAGCTATAATGATCAGCGCGAACATCTTGCAAGTTTCAATGATGACAGATCATCACGACACCGAAGAGAAGGGTTAAAGAGGAAGCTTCAAAATGATGATGAACGAACACTCAAGCCGAGAGCAATGATTGATTTAAAGAATAAGCTACCAGATTCAGCTATGGGGTCTCCGTATTTCTATATTGAGGACATGGCACTTACTTCAAAAACAAAATCCTTACAAGGCATTGAAACTGAATTCATAGATTCGAAGTTTTTCAGTCCAGCTACAAGAAGAAGAGGGTTTATTCATAACCTCCCAACTGAGAACAGATTTCAATTGCTTCCAATACCTCCACTAACGATTAAAGCATCTCTACCACAAACAACCAGATGGTGGCCATCATGGGATTCAAGGACTCAGCTAGGCTGCTTACTAACTTCCACTGGAAGTGCTGAACTGACTCCGACTTGTGAGCGGATTAAAGAAACCCTAGAAAGTAGTGGAGGAGACCCAAATGCAGTGGACAAAAAGTTCATTCTTTTTCAGTGTCAAAAATGGAATCTGGTTTGGACAGCGAAATACAGTGTTGCCCCACTTGAACCTGAAGAAGCAGAACGATTTCTGGGGTATCCCGAATCCCATACCAAAGTTGGGGGACCTAATCGAACTGACAGATATAAAGCGCTTCGGAATTCATTCCAGGTTAGCAATCATCCAACTCCTGTAATATTTGCTCAATGTTTTTATTTTTGTTTTTCCCCGATTGGCAGACAAAGCTGTAGATTGGATAGTAATCCAGTTCTGTTTTGTTGATATGTCTCTGAAACGTGTCCATATTACACTGATGACTGATTCACTGGTCTTAATACCTTACTCTCTTAGGATCACATCCCTCAACTTAATTTCCACGGGTCTCATGTTTGATATTTTATTCTTAACTACATTTTGATTCCTCATCACTAGTTTTAAGGCAGTTAGTACAAATTTGAAATGTTCAAAATTTTGGTTCTTGTAAAAGCATGATAAACCAGTTCATTGAATCCCAATTTAAAATACTTACTCATCATTGAAGCCTCAGACATTAGCTATTATTACAGGACTATAATATTCAGTAGTCATCGTCCAAGCGTGTGTCAGCCATTATGTTTTAATGGATTTGCCATGGTAACAACTTTAAACAGAACTCGCAAATTGGGAATTAGGTATGCCGACTCCTAAAGTAGTAAGTGAACTAACAACCTGTTGTGTTGGTTCCTCACTAATATTTTCTTATTGATGTATCCAAGTTTGCTGAACTTATCACTGTTATGTTTGACTTTACATTTTGGATTGCTGAACTCACTAATATCTCCTATAAAAGATACAGAGTCTTTCTTTGTTACCACCTGGAATACAATTGATATTGTGGACTAAAGCCATAATCATTTGATGAATATTCTTGTCAATTTTCATGAACAAATTTCTCTGTTTTTGACTAAAGCTATAATCATTTTATGAATATTGTTGTCAATTTTCATGAACAAATTTCTGTGTGTTTTCCAGGTAGATACCTTGGCTTACCACCTCTCTGTATTGAAAGACCGCTTTCCAAGGGGTATCTCAGTGCTATCTCTATACTGTGGTATTGGCGGGGCCGAGTTAGCATTGCATAAACTTGGAATATCTCTGAAACTTGTTGTTGCAGTTGAGGCTTCTGTAGTTAACAGGAAGATCTATAAGAGGTGGTGGGAGACGAGTGGGCAGAAGGGGAAGTTAGTTGATACCATTACAGATATCAATGAACTAACAATAGACAAGTTAAGAAGCCTGATTAATTCTTACGGTGGGTTCGACTTAATAATCGGAGGAAGCCCATGTAAGAATCAACCTGGAACCCATAAGAAGATTGGAAATACTCTTGAAGGGAAACTACCGGTTAAATCTTATGATTTTTGCAAGATACTAGATGATGTGAAGTTCCTTATGGCTGCGAAGCAAGCATGAATCCGATTAAGATAAAAGTAGAAACCTTGTTTAATGTACAGTATGAAAACGAGAAATATTTTATGTACAAAAGCTTGTCGAACTGTCTTTCCTCCATCATAATTTTGCTTTTCTTACATAAATCTGTTTATTATAAGATTCTACTTTCTTAAATTTGCTCGTTGTAGGGTAAGCCGATTAATGTGAGGCATCTGAGTGTTCAAACATTAGCATTCTTTGTTGTCCTTCAATGTTTTACTGGCGCAGAAGCTAAACATGGGAGCCTGTATTAAACTCATGAAATAATAACAAACTTTTTATGGAGGCCCAAATCCTGTGTAATGCTAAGCCCAGATCCAAACACAATCTAAAAATTGACCTGAAAGACGACTACTGTAGTAGTTTATTCCACCCGATATAAAAATTGATCTGCAAGACTACTGTAGTAGTCAAGTTTAGATTTTAAATGCAACATAATCTGTAATTACTATTTTTCTACTTAACTATGTGTTGATCTGCAAGACTACTGTAGTAGTTTATTTAATTGAGAATTTGATTTAATATATTGATTATAACCAAGACATGCTTACAACTCCCCAGATTTTGATCTATAAATACGGCCAAGTTATGGACATGAGATCCCACAACCAAACTACAAGTTTTTATATATCATTATTATCATCATTGCAATCAAAAACCATGGCAAAAACTGCTTCTTCTTTGTGTTCTTCTCCAATATTTCTTGGTCTCATCTTAATTTCCATTGTTTTAATGATGAGTTCTCAGTAAGTATTTATACTTCTTTTTTGCTTTTGTTTGGGTATTGCTCCCTTTTTTTTATTTTCCTAACAATAATTTTTGTTGGTGTTTTTTTTTTTTTTTTTTTGCGGTATAGAGTTGTGAATGGCGAGATTTGTGTGGAATTTAATCTCGGTATTGCTCCTCTTCCATATACAACCTGTCCCCGAAGATGTGCTGAGGAATTCCCTGATGCTACAAATATGAGATTCGATGTCCATGAAGCATGGACCTTTAATGTCAAATGCACATGCTGCTTCGACGGCTGATGAATACGCTTACCATGCATGCTGTACACCCAACGGTCTCTACTCCATATGATGCACGTATCAGCGACCTAATTTCTGTCTAGATCTCTCGGATCGTGATGTATGGTTAGGCAAATGTATTAGTATTTACTTATAAATAAAACAACCATGCATGGTGTCTAATATATATCAGTATTAATTAGTTAATTATGTTTTCCTTCATTACCAGCAAGGAGTATGTTGAATGCCTGGGCCAAAGGAAAGTTCTGTTTCGTTGGGGTCGATACTTCTACCATATTCTCAAACTGGCAACATTTTTTCTGTTTAACTCAGTAGTGTAATTTTCCTTTCTTTCTTTGGGTTTGCAGGCCCTTCTTCTTTTTGAGTTTTCTTGGTCTCTGACCTTGGGATTTTTTGTTTCTTGTATTCTTTTTCCTCCTCTCAATAAATTTCTTTCTTTACCGAGCAAAAAAAAAAAAAAAAAAAAAAAAAAGTATGTTGAATGCCTTGTTTTTCTTTTTATATTTGGGTAAACGTAAAAATAGGAGTGATGTGTGATTTTGCTGAAATGCATGACATACAGTACTGTTCGTGGATATATAGTTGTCCAATCCAACCTAATGTCAAGATGGCAAATGATACACCACCCTAAGAAGGGAAGTTCTTCTGTATTTGTTCTGTTAGAAGTGGTATCTCGTTTTTAGCCAATATCACAATGGATTAGGACATGATCGGGTTTTATTAAGCCGACCGAGCGAAGCGAGGGAGGACCTTTATATGACCACTTTTTTGTAAAATCTAAGTGATCAATTACTACAAAAAGATTGAAAATGGTTAGGGCCGAAAAATTAAAAATGTCCCTTCCTTTTAGTCCAATTACTACTACTCCTTATGGATCCTATCTTTTTCAGGGGTATAATTGGCAACCAAACTTTAATATAACATATCTAAAAATCCGTGCCTTGAAATTTTACAAATTTTATCTCGTTGGAAAGGTTATAAAAAAACTCTACGCAACAAGTACAAACACCAATATCAAATTTAGAGTTTTTACGAAAGATTCGGAGGTATTTATCATTTTAGACACAATTTTAGAAAATTAAATGTATATCCATTATGCAAACCACCACAAAGGATACATAATACTTTATGTAGCAAAATTTTAGTTTATGCATCAACTAATTTTCCATTGCAACTAATAAAACGATGTACTCCATCCGTTTCAAGAAAAATGATACTTACATTTTAGGCACAATTCTCGAAAAGTGATATTTTCTCTGAAATGGGGCGAAAATATCTCTTTTTCCGAAACGGAGAGAAAACATCACTTTTTCCGAAAAGGGGCGAAAGTATCACTTTTCCCGAAACGGGAAGAAAGTATACTTTTTCTGAAACGGAGCGAAAGTATTACTTTGTCCGAACGGGGAGAAAGTATCACTTTTTCTGAAACGGAGCGAAAGTATCACTTTTTCTGAAACGGAACGAAAGTAGTCGCGGACAAACCACATCTTCAGATTCTTCTTCGGTCGGCCCTCCCACCCAGACAACGATCGTGCTAGTTCTATAAATATAAGCATGTTATGGACATGAAATTCCACAACTGTAGTACTAAGTTTTTATCCAGATCGTTATAATTAATTACAATCCAAGTATCATGGCAAAAACTACTATCTGTGTCTACTTCTTTTTGCTCTTATCTTCATTTCCATTGATTTGATGCGTCCACGTTTATTAATTAGAGAAAATGGGTTATTTGTCCAAAAAAATTTTAAACACGGTTCAAATGGACAAGTAAAAAAAAGTACGGGTGAAATAGCCAAAAAAAAATAGCAAGGATGAAATGGATTCATCTGGCTTATACTTAAAAATAGCAAGGATGGCTGGATGCATCTGTGTAAAATAAAAAAAAGAAAAAAATATTTGAAAATGGACGAGGATGAAAGCTGGTTACATCTCCTGCCTATTTTAAAAATTTTGTCCATTTAAATGATATTTTTTAATTTTTGGCTATTTAAGCGAGTATCAAAACCTAAGTGTCTTTTTCAAGGGAATTGTTGATTTTGGTCTTTTTGACCAATTTTGTGTATTAATTAACACAATACTGATTTTATAAATTAATTGAAAGAATGATATTATTACTTACTGCAGTCCAAAAACAACAAAACAAAAGTAAAAGATAGCATCAAGCATGATGCTAATTAAAGGATTGCACACAGGGCTGATAAAAGCAGAATTCACGATACATTGTTTGTAAGTAGATACATCATGATCTAATGAGATCTAGACATACACTAAACCATTGATGAGAACATACATACGTGAGTATATATTATAGAAACTGATAGATATATAATATATTGGTGTACTGGTAAACGAATTTATCAGACAGACAGTGTATATATATATATATATGAGTTTAGAGAAAATATTCCCAGCAACATAAGCATTTGGTGGCTTCAAAGCTAAAAATGTCATGGATTTCGTTAGTCGTTATTCTAAAAATAGTGGCGGCAGCTTTGCACCACTCTACACAAACCCCGTACTTATCAGTCTGAAAAGTATCCATCGACCAGTCCACACAATGGATTTCGCCGTTCACACCTCTATCAACCACAACAACAACAACAATGACAAGAACAAAAATTAGTATTGAACTACTACTATGTATACACGAAAAAAATTAAAGGAAGGAATTATGAATGAAGGATAAAAATAAAAGCTTACTGAGAACTCATCAAGACGATTGAAATGAACATAAGACCAAGAAAAAGTGGTGAAGAACACAAAGAAGTAGTTTTTGCCATGGTTTTGATTATATGATCGCAGCTTGGTTGTGGAATCTTAATGTCCATAACATGCTCGTATTTATAGAATAAAAAAGATTCCGTCAGAAATTCATTTTTATTGCCCAAAGGCCGCCCCAATCACATGACGCGTGATCATAGCCCGTCGGATAAGGGCTACATATATAAACAACACAAGTTAATAATACAAAGTCAAATATGGCAATATTGTTTTTAATCAACAAGTTACGGTTTAATATAGGGAAAATGGGAATATGCCCCAAAATCGTTGTCATTTTGGGGATATGCCCCGAGGATGACGATTTTGGGAATATGCCACAAAATAACGGTTTCCGTCAAGGAACCGTTTAATAGACTATTTATCATAAATGTGTCGAACTTTCTCTCTAATTTTTCGAGATTTTTCGTCTAAATATGTTCTGAACCTTGTAAAGGTGTTAATATATCGTATATCTGTCTTTTAATTCACATATGTGATCCCAACTGTGTGCGAATATTGACTACTTAACGTTTTTGGATGGAATTTTGGATGACTGAGGCATATTCCCCAAAATTGGAATCCTGGAGCATATCCCCAAGATGACAGTCGATTTTGGGGATTATCCCCAATATTCCCTTTAATATATCGTCTTTGTCTTTTTTGATCCACTGTAACTTGGTTGATTCCTTTTCCTCTGTCACTGCAGATGGTTTTGGTAATAAAACATTACGAGAATTTATATTGCATATTGAATTCATTTCCAAAAAAATATTGCATGCAAAAACTTCAGCAAGCGCAATCCATTATATATCATCCGAATGAATACATAGCAAAACTACTCTACTCAACAGCTTTTGAGATGAATGCAGCTTGGTACGAATGAATATCCGACAACTTTTCTGTCTCAAAAGAACGAATAATTAACTTCAGTAGATATTCTCAATTAGAGGTAATTAGAATATGGCTTTTGTTAACTTGTATACCCGTATACATGTTAAGGTTTAATTAAGAATTATTTTTTTTTTTTGGAAATTGTGTTTTTTTATCTTATTCTACTAGAAACTGGTTTTTCTTGCACTAAAAACAACAAATCTTGTTCCCAATGCAAAGAATTACTGTTTTCAATGCAATAAAACAAACAAATCATGTTTCCAATGCAAAAAAATTATTGTTTTAGTAAACCTTAACGTGTATACCGGTATACAAGCTAACAAAAGCCTTAGAATATTTATCTATTTAAGGGCGCTTGTTTTCTTAATCGAGGATTTGTTGATTGGACCAGCTAATTTCGGTATACTATAATCCACGTTAACCTTGACATTTTCTGTTGATTTGTGACTTTGTGTAACCCTTACTCTATCATGCATCATGTGATTGCCTGATTGGAGGTCGATGATGGCTTTTGAAATTTTAATTAGATATAAAATTATAATCGTGACATTGATTATGATGGTGACAAGAAAAACAAACCATAATGGGTACCTAATCCCGGGGGCATGCATCGCTCAAATCATTCAAAATAATTAATCTATCAAACTGCATGGCATCTGTACCGACACACATTATCTTTCTTATCACCAGTTTGAGCAATTTACAGATCTTGACTTGATGAACATTTGCAACATTTTTGATACTTGACAAAATATGAAAACTCAATGCAATCGAGCTCTCGCCATTAATTGGTCAAATGATTCGAGACACGAATAGAGAATTGTAGTACTTCCAAATTTGTGAATAATGGTCAAAAGAATAAAACTACACCAAATCGGAGGAGGTAGCACGTCTGTTTTCTACTTTCTTGGATGAATTATTTTCATTTCAAAAGTTGTTAATTTCTTCTGAAAAGCAGCCATAAAATAATTCATACTTAACCTAATCTTGTCATATTTGTTAAACGTCTAGTTGACAATAATTTCTATGCAAAATCAACTTTTGATTAATCTAATCACAAAGTAGAAAAGTTTGGAACTTCCGATTAAGCCTATAAAGAACAACGCCCTGTAACACTAATCACACTCATTCAGAACCTCTAATAAAGTGTTCTCATGAAGTACTCTTTTGTGTTCATTGTTCTTCTATCTATCTTTCTGATTCATCAGTTTTCTTCAGCCAGCCAAGGTCTTGTTCTTGCATCATCAGTAGTGCATGTAAATAAACTTGCACCAGCATTGTATGTGTTCGGTGATTCTGTTGTTGACAGTGGCAACAACAATTATCTTGAAACACTAGCCAAAGGCAATTATAAACCATATGGAGTCGATTATCCGAATGGAGCTAGTGGCAGGTTCACCAACGGCTACACCATCGTAGATTATCTAGGTGTGTGTACAATCAATTCTCCAAGAGTGTCTATTACCAGAGTACTAGCTTTCTAAATTCAAGTTAATTTCTAACAAAATTGGTTTCATAATTTCATTGGCAGCTGCGTGGCTTGGATTACCGTTTGTACCCCCGTATTTAAGTTTGTCAAAAGTAAAAAGGAGCAAAGTAACAACAGGTATAAACTATGCATCTGGAGCAGCTGGTATTCTTCCAGAATCAGGAACCGCAACAGTAAGAACACTATAATATCACTTATTTACTCTATTTAATTATCATAAGGGTATTTGGATACAATATATGAAAGTAGTTTTTCGACTTAATTAGGTTAAAAAATCTGAAATTTGTTTTGGAACCAAATTTAATGGCAAAAAGATATTATCTTTGTGATACCTTGACAACTAGTCTAGCATCAAATGTATAGTATGCAATTTTAAGAAATAAGAAATAAAGTTTTTGGAGAATTGGTTTAGTGCTTATTTCGCACCACCTTAGTTTTGAGTTTTTTTGGAATTTTTGTTTAGTTTTTGCTTTTGAAAGTCATTATAAAGTGTGTTCCCTAACTAACTTTTGGTTTTTTTCTTCTATGGAGTTACATAGTAACTTCTTATGTTGTTTGTAAACAGACTATGAACTTCTGAAACCGACTTCTGCTTCATGCTCTTATTACTTTTTATCTTTTTGATACAGGGAGACAACTTGAGCTTGGAAAAACAAGTCAATTACTTCAAACATACAGTCCAGTTTGACTTGCCTAAATCCTTGAAAACCCGAAAAAAGATATCAACGTACTTGGCCAAGTCCATAGTTGTTGTTGTAATAGGTAGCAATGACTACCTCAACAATTATCTGCAACCAACAAGATACAATAGTAGCAAAATATATACACCTCAACAGTTTGGTGCACTCTTGGTATCAACACTCAAACAACATCTAAAGAATATGTACCACATAGGTGCAAGGAAATTTTTAGTGTTTGAAATGGGTCCGATTGGGTGTTTACCATCAGTAGTTAATAGTGTTAATCCAAGACCAACTACTGCCTGTGTAGAAGGTATTAATGGTCTGGTTAAGATTTTCAATTTCGGAGTTACAAATATGGTTCAAGAACTTACATCCACCTTGAAAGGATCCACTTTTGTTTATGGAGATGTCTTCGAAAACACATATCAACAAGCCATTACTCCTCTCAAATATGGTAAATCTTTTCTTTTTTTCTTTTACCCCCGACTTTTTTCCCTAAATTGTCATGTTTATAATAAGTCCGCTGTACCAACTAACCGCCACTGTAAATTTTAGGCTTTTCTGGAGGAAATGCGCCATGTTGTTCCGTTTCAAATGTGAGTTCACTCTGTCTTCCGAATCAGACACCATGCAAGAACAAGAATGCTTATCACTATTGGGACGGATTTCATCCAACTCAGAGAGTTAACTATGAAATTGCTAATGGATGTTTCAGAGGCTCATCGACTTGTTTTCCCATTAACGTTTACCAACTTGCGTGCATTTAAGTTATTTTGGCGTGAATAAGGAGCAGCTGTATGTAAATTGATTCATTGGTTTTAATAAAACTTGTTTGTCTATCTACTAATCGGTTGCAAATTGATGATACACTAGCTTGCGAAATCATGCCAGATATTTGAAGATAATGTTAATGAGTATTAAGTGTACCTGTTGTTAGCCTTTTTTTGTGGAGTAATAGTTAGGTTGGGCGTGTTATAGGATTGTTATAGTTCCAATTTCCAACAATAGCATCGATGTAACATCCTTAGCAGCAAGTCAGCAACCTATTAGGTCTACCGACCTCCTCTTCACCACAGTCACATAAAACACAAGCTTTGACGAGTAGGTAAAGAAATGATATAGTGCTAAACTTTTCTATAAGTTGCCATTGCAAAACAATCAAGTAACACACCTCAAAATTCTCAATTCTAGTTGTAGTTCATCCAACTCCATAGTTTGCTCCAACCCGAGAAAAAAATCATGGTTAAGTATAAGCTTATTAGCGAAATAGATGTAGCAGCGTCTGCAGATTATTTATGGCCTCTTTTATCCTCAAAGGAAATTCCTAAGCTTGCTAAAAAGTTACTTCCAAATAAATACGAAAAAGTAGAAGTTCTTGAAGGTGATGGCGGTCTTGGTACCGTCGTTCACGTTGTGCATCCTCCAGGTACGTGTAATTAATCAATTTATTACTCTTAATAATCTTCTTCTTTTGCTAATACTTTGTACGTGATGAATTGTATTAGGATCGGTGCCATTGTCATACGTGCAAAAGATCGTGACAGTGGATAACTGTGAACGTTTTCAAGAGATTCAGCAGATCGAAGGAGGTTATCTAGATATGGGTGTAACACTTTTCATAGAAAGTTTCCAAGTAATAGAGAAAGACGGTGATTCAAGTGTAGTCAAGTCGATGGTTAGATATGAAGTCCCTGATGAACTTGCTCCTAACGTTTCTCATCTCATCACTCCTGAAGATCTTCTTACCAGGATGAAAGCTGGAATAAAGTATGCTCTCAGTCTTAAGAAATGATTAGTATCATATCATTTCTGCTAGCCAACTTAAAACAACTACTTATCAGTTGGCTAAGTCCTGAAATCTGATGTCAAGAGTTCTCCTTTATAATTTCGGTTCCTGTACGTGTGCATGTTGTTCCGATCTGCGTGCTTTCAATTGCCTTCAGTTGCAGGTAAGATGTCGTACTTTTGTCGATGAAATGATAAATAAATAAATAAATAACACCAAGTTATCCCGCTTCAGCACTATCCTTGCACATGAACTTGAAGAATACAAGAGCGATCATTGTGTCTTTGTAATGTAATTCATGTGCGATAATAAATAATAAATTATGTGTTTCTTTGTAATATTTTGCTGATTGGCAATACGTAAATCTTCAATTCAGTTTACAACGCAAACTTGATTCAGTTCACAATGCACACAACCTGAACTTTAAAGACATCCTTAAGAAATCAAGTAGATTTCTCTATAAAAGAAAATTGGTCAAAAAGACCAAAATCAACAATTCTAGGTGAAAAGATACTTAGGTTTTGATCTTTGTTTAAAGAGCCAAAAATTAAAAGATCTTGTTTAAATGGACAAAAATTTAAAAATAGGCGAGGATGTAACCCGGTTTCATCATGTCCATTTTCAAATATTTTTTTCTTATTTTTATTTTACACAGGATGCATCGGTTTCATCCTTGCTATTTTTTTAAGTATAAGCGGGATGAATCAGGTTTCATCCTTGCTATTTTTCTTTTGGCTATTTCACCCGTACTTTTTTTACTTGTCCATTTGAACTGTGTTTTAAATTTTTTTGGACAAATGACCAATTTTTGTCACCAAAGTTTTATAGTTATCCTTACTCTTTCAAGATTAAAATTGGACTATGCATCATTCATTTCAAATTATGTCATAACTTTTTATGGTGGTTTCTGTCAGGTTTTATTAAGGCGAGATATATGCGGGTGCATTAAGGAGGTAAGGAAATTAGGCTGCCGGTCGTGGCCATTTAGTTTTGGTTACTGAACAGGGTTGGATGCTTCAACGAGAGATATTGTTAAGGTGATCTTGATGCTTTAGCGGCTGCGGTTGCAAGATATGATTAAGGTGAGTTGATTGGACCGGATCAAAGAGCTAATCTCTTTATGCTGCTGCAATCTAAAGAGATAAAAAAAAAGCACGATGACAATATACGACGGGGATGATTTGTAATTAACATCGTATTTGGTCATCAACATTAATTGGCCGAACCAAAGGGAGGCCTTCTATGTGATGATAAATCTGCACTTTTTCAGTCACAAAGTTTGTGCAGAAAAAATAAAATCGAGTTTTCAATTTCATGAATTGGAGATTCAAATGGACATAATCAAACTAATTGATCATAAATTGCATTCGTATACAATTAAACAAATATCTTTTCTGATGAAACTCTTTTAAAAAACTCACTAAATCCATCGGATGATTCGGTTCTGATCAACTCTGGAAAAACAGAGTTCGTGACCCGTCGGGTTAAGAAGACAAGAACAGTTCCGGGTCGGGTAAATCCATACCCATTTAAATAAAAAAGATAAGCAATAGACGAAGAACATAGCAAATTCGATCAAATTTTTCAATTAACATGACTTCTCTTCTCAACACAATGATCAAAATCCTCCCATTTAAGAGAATTGATTTTCAACAATAAAATTATAGATTTACATTATCAGACAATCGGGTGCAAAAGATGAAAAAAAATAAAAAGTACAACAA
The DNA here is from genome assembly GCA_023531295.1 of Papaver armeniacum. Classification (NCBI taxonomy): domain Eukaryota; kingdom Viridiplantae; phylum Streptophyta; class Magnoliopsida; order Ranunculales; family Papaveraceae; genus Papaver; species Papaver armeniacum. The sequence continues at coordinate 26,578 of JAJJWW010007519.1, forward strand.
AAAAGTTACAAAATCAATTAATGTGAAGGAACAAAATGAAACTTAGCTTACAAACCAGATGAACTCATGGATTCAACTCTGTAACCACACGGCCACCATTAAAAAAAATATTAAATGGAACTTTTGTTCAATAATCTACTTGTTCTTGTCTTCACTCAAGACTAGCTTCTTATCAAACAATTAAGACTAAATCCGATTTGAGATAGTTAGAAAAGGTATTTGAGGTGAATACTTCCACAGTTTATCTTTGTGGAGTAGAGATATTATTTATACTTGAACAGATACAACTAGGTTGTTACAGATTCAAAACTTGTTCAAACAGTAATAGATAATGACTGAGAAATAGTATTCCCCTTTACACTCGGTCTTTAGCATTATACTCGGTCTCTCATATGACTTGGTTGCGAGTCCTTTGCTGATGACTTAACACCTCCCCTCAAGTTATACTGTAGTTGACGGACGTGCAACTTGGCCCTAATAATTTGAAACCGCGGTGCAGAAAGACCTTTGGTGAAGATGTCTGCCAGTTGATCACGCGAGCTAATGAAGCGAACCTGTAATTGTTTGCTTGCAACCCTTTCTCTGACGAAGTGATAGTCTATTTCTATGTGCTTTGTTCTTGCATGAAACACGGATTTGCGGTAAGATACGTTGCTCTAAATTATCACACCATAAGATGGGTGTAGAATGTTTAACTCCTAGTTCCATTAAAAGAGACTGAATCCATATCAACTCAGACGTTGCAATGGCCACTCCTCTGTATTCAGCCTCCGTGCTTGATTTCGAGACAGTCTTCTGCTTCTTTGCACTCCAAGATATTAAGTTTCCCCCAAAATAGATACAATAGCCACTAGTAGAGCGGCGATCATCCAAACTCCATAATCTGCATCGAGTATGCTTGAAGAGAATATTCCTTGTTACCTTTGAGATGTAACCCATAATCCATTGTGCTTTTAAGATACCTCGGGAATTCGTTTAACCAATTTCCGGTGTTCAACATAAGGTTCATGCATGTATTGACATACCTTGTTGGACTGCAATTTGAGATATCTGGTCTAGTTAGATGAAGGTATTGCGGTGCACCCACCACACTACGGTATAAGGTAGCATCTTCAAACTTGACTACCAGTCTTTTGAATCTTCACAGCTGGAGTTAAAGGAGTGCACACAGGTTTGATACCATCAAGTTTAGTACGCTTGAGGATATCAGCAACATACTTACGCTGAGTCAGAACCAACTCATTGTCATGCCTCAAGACTTCAACACCCAAAAAATAGCTCAAATCTCCCATGTCCTTTAGTGCAAATTCTGCTCCCAGATCTGCAATAAGCTTCTTAATATTTGAGGGCTGTGACCCTGTAACAATTATGTCGTCAACATAAACAAGCACATAGGTGATGGATTCTGCCGTTTGCAAAACAAATAAGGAACTATCTGCAATAGAGCCTTTGAACCCTAGCTGCAACAAATGCGTACTTAGCTTAGAATACCAGGCCCGCGGCGCCTGTTTAAGCCCATAGAGTGATTTGTGCAATTTACACACATGATTTGGATGATCGGGGTCGACATAACCTCTTTGGCTCTTTGCATATACACATCTTCTTCCAGATTTCCATTCAAAAACGCATTCTCCACATCGAGCTGCTTTATCTGCCACTGATTCATAACAACAATAGATAACACAAGGCGTATAGTACAAGGCTTTATTACTGGACTAAAAGTCTCGCCATAATCGAGACCCTCTTGCTGATTGTATCCCTTAGCAACCAAACGGGCCTTACATTTATCCAAGCTACCATCAGGATTTTGTTTAACTCTGTAGACCCTTTTTGAACCAACAACATTCATTCCCTTCTCATATTTCACTAAAGAGTAGGTTTCCATTGTGTATTAGAGCATTGATTTGCACATCCATTGCAGCTTTCCATACCGGAATCTTAGAAGCTATGCTGTAACATGTTGGTTCAATGAAATCTGCAGCAGGCAGTGGGTGCTTTGTTGCAGTTAGGCACATCTTGTTGACAGGTTTGGTGATGCCAGATTTAGCTCGAGTTGTCATTGGATGAGTGACAGGAGGATTTGGTGGTGCTGAAGCCGCAGATTGTACCAGATGTTGTGTTGTTGAAGTTGCTGAAGTTGCAGACGCGGTTGGACTGTTTTCTGGTGAGTGGAGCAGCTGCTGGGGATACAATGGTTGTTCAGAGTCTGTGTGGGAGACTTCTTCTACAGATTGTGTGTTCCCTGGTGAAACCATAGCACTATTGTCTACACCATCTGTTAAACCACATCTTCGAAAAGGTGGTGAAAGTAAAATGCTAGTGCTAGAAGGGACAGTACCTGGACTTTGCAAGGGACTCTGCTGCTTTAGAGACTGAAATGGGAAAGAAGCTTCCTCAAAACGTACATGGCGAGATATGTAAATCCTATTAGTTTCTCGATGATAACACAAATAGCCTTTGTGTGCATTACTATACCCTATGAAGACACAAGGAAGAGATCTTGGTTCCAATTTGGTGGTGTTGTACTGCCTAAGACATGGATATGCTAAACAACCAAAAACACGCAAAAATTTGTAATCAGGCTGTTTGTTGTATAGAAGCTCTAACGGAGTTTTTGTTTCTTTGGAAGACTTGGGTAGTCTGTTAATTAGAAAACATGATGTAGTAAAAGCATCTGCCCAGAATGATTTAGGCATATGCGCATGGAAAAGCAAGGCTAATCCAGACTCTGTAACATGCCTTATACGACGTTCTGCTAACCCGTTTTGTGGAGATGTGTGTGGGCAAGAAAATCTGTGTTGAATACCATGTTCATTGAGATAGGCTGTAAATTTTTTGTATTCGAAGGCATTGTCGGGTTGAAATACCTTAATTTTGTGATATGTGAGCCTTTCTACTTGTTTATGGAACAAAATAAAAGTGTTTAAAGCATCTGAACGCTGAATAAGAGGAAAAACCCAAGTTTAATGAGAAAAGACATCCATTATTAAGAGATAATATCGAAAACCAGTTCTAGAACATTGAGGTGAAACCCAAATATCAGACACAACCAAACTCAAAGGTGTGTCATAGACTGTGCTACTTAAGGAAAAAGACAATTTCTTGCTCTTACTAAGATGACAAGAATGACAATAATCAAAAAATTTATTGGAAGCGACGAGAGAGTTTTTAAGACAGATTTGGCTTGATGCGCAACATGGGATGCCCTAGCCTTTGGTGCCATAATGGAAAGGAAGTAGAAACGTTTCCTGCGGCTGGATTTGTGTATCTAGCATGTTCACTCCTTCAAACAAATAAAGCCCATTTTTATTCAGTCCTCTTAGCAGCGTCGTCCCCGAGTGCTTGTCCTTCACAAGAAAATAATTTGTGTGAAATTCAAAATACACATTATTGTCTTTACAGAATTGATTGACTGACAACAAATTAGTTTTTATCTGTGGAACATGATAGATGTTATTTAAACAGAAAGACCTAGAATTATATGTGAAGGAAGCCTTGCCAATGTTGGCAATCTTAAGAGCATTACCATTACCAACATGTACCATCTCAGTACCATTGTATTCATGGGGAATAGTCGATTTTGCATATCTGCGGTGAGATGATGAGTGGCACCAGTTGATAGACGCATTTATGTGTCTATTTTAGTCTCAATTCTCTGTAATGTTAGTACTCGATTTTGCGCTTATTTTGGTATTTTATGTCTTTGTAGGTGTTTTTGGAGAAATAAGCTTTTGCGGGAAAATTGGCTCGAAAAGTGGTATTTGCGCTCGTGGGAGAAAACTACTATTCGGACCCCTCATTTGGATAAGGGGCACCTCATTGCTAAGGGCACCACATTGCTAAAAGGGAGCCAGTATTTGGATAAGGGCCACCCTCATCTTTATCGTTCAAAAAATGGAAATTGGCGGGAAAAATGGATGCTCGTGCGGTTTCACTGGATCGTGTTTGGTGAGATTTTAACGGGATTCTCTTCTTTGGATTGGACTGTATAGGCCTGTTAGAGCTAAACAGGCTTTGTAATGGGCGCTGTTTCGAATAAAAACGAAGATTCTTACAAGACAGGGTCGAGACTTGGGGATAGTTTTGGGGCCGAGCAGAGGGTTTGGAGGAGCTACAGAGATCAACGAGAAAGAGTTTGGAGAGAAAGTTCTCTGCTGCTGCAAAACTCAAGAACATCAAGAACATTGAACCAACGGAGAGCGGTCGCGAAGCAGTCTCGAAACAACGCGGAGACAACAAGTATCGTTGTTCAACGGTCTGAAATCATATGATGGCGTACGTAACACCATTACGACGTTACAAATCTACATTTTATATAATTTCTTCAATAAAACACCTTTTTGAGCTATGGATTATTATTTTGTGCGTGTTTTTGATATGAGGAGCTAAACCCCAACAACTGGGAATGACGGAGAAAGCCATATTTCATGCGTGTGGTAATTCTATTTAATTCTTTCATGACTTTTTGCATGGATTGTTAATTGTTTTATGGTTTTTATTGAATGGTTGTGATTTCAATTGATGGGTTATACTTAGGTTAAGTCTTTTGATATCCCATGCTTTAGATATCTGATCGTTGCTTTTCAAAAATCTACCTTGGCAAAGCAGAGTCAATATTTCATTATTATTTGAGCTATAATTGTCTAGAATAAATATATGAATCGCATGAATGAATTTTATGGTGGAATCAAGTCGATTCTCTCGATAATTTGTGACAAACTTGTGTAAATATTTTCTTTGTTTTTAGTATTTTCTGAAATCGAGTCTTTACAAGTCTGAGTTGAACGAACTTTACTACCACTTTTCTACAACAACATAAAAACCACATCACCAGTATCTGTCACCCATTGATTTGAACCGTTTCCTCCAGGTAATGCTATATATGCAGCTGGTGCACGCTGATTGTTATTGTTTGATTTTTCATAACGGAACCCGACATCTCTGTCACCTTGATGACCCTTTTTCTTCTGAATCGACATTTTTCCACAAATTGGTTGCTCCCCTGTGATTGCTGGTTCCGACAATAGGGTTGATTGTTGTTGGGCTGGTAAGACCCTCCCTGTTGATTGTTGAACCTTCTTGGATCTGGTTTGTTAGATGAAGTAGAGTTTGAAACTTGACTACATTAGCAATTTATGCACTGTGATGTGATTGCGCTTCAAGCCGCATATCAAAGGTTTGCGAGATGAGAATAGAAAGTCTCTAGTTCCATCCCCTCCATAGTACTCAAAGAAGTTACAATTGGATCGTAACTCTGGTTTAGCCCATTGCTAATTGCACGCTTCTTTTCATCGGCGAGGCGTGCACCTGATTACGCTAGCGATGAAACAAACTTTTAGCCTCATTTAAATATGATTTCTGAGATTTGTTACCTTTGGACATGATGTGCGGCTGCTTTTTGAGGCTCATCGATGAGCAAAAGTTTTGGTGCATACTCGCCTCAATTTATCCCATATTTCTTTTCTTTGTATCCGGTCTTGCAACATTGCATAGGACTTCGAGGAGTTAAGGTGGAGTTCAACCATCTAACAATAAGAGAGTCTGTGATTCATAAGATGTGAAAATTTGGATTGATAGCATCACTATTTGGAAGAGTTAAATGCGGTTTTGTTTGGTTCCATCAATGAAACCGGTAAGATCATACCCTTTTAAGATGGGCTTAAGCTGTGCTTTCCATAACAAGTGATTGGTTTGGTATGCTTCAAGGTAACTAGATGGTGAATCATGCACTTTTGCCCGAAGAGTATTGGTAGTATCTGCCATGATATTTAGGGTTTTAGAATTTTGGGTATTTGTGCGGAAGATGGTCTTGGATCAAGGCTGATACCAAGTTAGAAAAGGTATTTGAGGTGAATACTTCCACAGTTTATCTTTGTGGAGTAGAGATATTATTTATACTTGAACAGATACAACTAGGTTGTTCTGATTCAAAACTTGTTCAAACGGTAATAGATAATGGTGAGAAATAGTATTCCCCTTTACACTCGGTCTTTAGCATTATACTCGGTCTCTCATATGACTTGGTTGCGAGTCCTTTGCTGATGACTTAACAGAGATTTGATCGATTTATCGTATATATTGTTTTTTGTGGATAAAGAAGGATGAAAATGAGGGTCGCCTTTGAAGAACATAGAGAAAACTGAAGGGAGTAGAAAAAGTCGAAAAAGAAAACAGATGCTAAAACGAATTTTGTCTCATTTTTGCTTAGGGCTTGTATAACAAGAAAATGACGAAATTGCCCTAGGTTCTTTATAATTAAACACCTGTCACCGAAATTGCATGCAACCATCTAGGTGACACGTACTTATTGGGTTGACCAAAATGAGGGGGATGCGATGATTTTATTGTTTCGTGCCAATCCCATTTTTTGCTAACAGTTTCCCAAAACAATTTTTCTTTTTTAAATCCCAAAACAAACTTCAATAAATTCAAATCCAAAAATTTCAATTTCTCCTTGACCACAGTATTATTTCAGTTTCGCGTTTTTTTTTAACAGGGCTGGAACTTTGTTGGAACAGAAGGTAAAATTTCTCAGTCGGCCTCCCCACCGCATGCGGTCATCTAGTATATAAAAGGGCAATAAGCAGGAACGAGTAGTGGTTAGAGACATACGGACGAGGGTGGGTTCTTTGCAGATGGAGCAATTCATTGGATTGGCGAGACATACGGAGGAGCAAGAATTGTCGCCTATGATCCGGCGGATGAGAAGTTCAAGGACATCCCATCCCATCCCTGCCTTTTGACTTTTTAAAGGGATATGATGCTCTCAGTGGTACTGTGCCGTCCTAGGGAAATCCTAATAAAACCTTCTTTCCACATTAAAACAAATCCACCCGAGAGACTAATTGAACTCAAAAAAAAAAATGATTTGGGATAACAGTATTGTTGGGTTAAAATTCTTGCTCTAGACTCAGACACTTTAGTTTCCATTAGAAATACAATATCTGGGTTATCCTTCTGAATAATATGTGCCAAATTGTCTCTAGTATCCTTTGAGGCTAGTCCTTGAACATTCCAAGATAGTATCTTCATTATTTTTTGAGAATGATTTATGTAAACAGAGGTACCCAAATTAAATTTTTAAAAATCAGAGAAGTATCTTAGATGAAACACTAGAAAATAATTATAAGTAAAACCTAAGGAGTTCACAGAGTGAAAGTGCAAGGAAGATTGAAATAAAATAAACACCGTATTAATGTAAGAAGAGTGAAATAGATGGATTGATACCTGGACATCGGTTCTAGAAGAAGTTGCTTTAGGTCTCTTCGATTGGTTTTGCTCTGAAAGCTTGTTCCATGAAAGGATGTGTGAGAATTTGTGGATGGAGAATGTTCATCTAAACTCACATGTTCCTCTCCAGACATATCTAGATTGTAATCATTGGGATTAAAACTCGATAAGTTATCCTCCACTTGATTAATTAGTTCATTGAGGGGTTCCTTGAAAACTTGTTCTAGATAAGCAGTGGCTAGATCTAAATTAGTGACATTAAAATCATCAAAAGTAAGATCCAATCCTCCTAATGCAATGTAATATTTAAGAAGCTCCATATTCGACCCATATCCACCTTTCTGACCCATAGATATATTAAAGTCTTTCAACTGGTTTTCAACATTTCCTTCAGACAGATTTCCTAAAATATTAATACTTTCTAGATTTCTATTTACACTACTATTCATGATATTGGAGTTACTAGGGCCGCACTCCTATAACCTTATTCTTTTGCCATGTCTTTGGACCACCATATCAGTATTTTTATTTTTATTTGCATGTACTTGTATCATACCTTGAGAATCACAGCCAACTGTAGTATCCGGGGAGGAAGTAGACAAAGGAATGTTTCTGATAATATTGTCTTTATCCTGCTCCTTCAGACTGACTGATTCCTTTAAAACCTGAACGATAAATTGCTCTGGATTCTTATCTTTCTGCATTTCATGCATGCAAGCTTGTTCAGCAACCACAACCTAACTATCCTGGTTTTGTCTAGTAGCACCATGATTTCCTTCTTTAGTACTTTGATCAGTCTCTATTGCATGTTGCCTTGCAGCTTTGTGCTATCTTGCATCTGGGTTTGTCCAGGATGGTGGATCATAGATAGAGTTCGAAGAAAGATATCCTCTTTGTTGATGGAGAAGATAAGCAACCACTGTAGCACATTCCAATTCATTATGATCTATAGTGTAACATAAATCACACAGATTAAATGGTTGCTTCTCATAAAACAACCTAATCCACACTTCTTCACCAGCATCATTTTTCACCCAAATGCCTCTACGAAGGGAATTCCTCACATCTAACACAACTTAAGTTCTTTGAACTTTTCCTTTGGGAACATTACATTCTGGTGGATCTAGCTCTTTGACCTCCCCCCATTGCTCCTGCTATTTCATAAACTATGTTAATATTTGCGAATCCCGGCTGCATGTGGTAGAGTCTTAACCAAAGTATCTTCTTAGTCAGGTCAACCAAACTTTTTGGTATTTGAGGGTTCCACGGTTCAAGCACAAATAAGTCTCCCTCCAGAAACCGGGGCCTTAGCTTTAGAACCACATCATATTCATCTTGAGTCTGGAATTTTACAAGATAAGAATCATCTTCTTCTTTTTTAATGTAAATATCTTTGCTTTTTGGCCAGAGATTCTTCAACTCTTTATCCAAATCACTCACTGAAAAGGTTTTATCTGTGTAAACTTTTTCAAGAAAGTTATATTTGAACTGTATAGCCCCTTTTCGTAAGTCTTCGGAAGAGATATTTGGTTCTTTCAAAGATCTTAATCTATCTACTATCGATGTTGATGCCATTTTGTTTTGGACTTGAACAAGTTCAGAGTCCATTGTTGAGCTAACACCCGTACAAAAAAACAGTTTTGGAGAAGATAACGAGGAAGGTAATCCTTATAATTAATTTCCTGCCACTTTTCCCATGAGTGAATGTCAAACACCTTTTGAAAATCTTCTTACAACCATTAAATAAAATTTTCGCAGTAATTGAAAAACAACTGTTATAACTTGAAACCCTAAAAAGTAACTCTGGGGTAATTAAACAGATAGCATTTAAAGAAGTAACCGAAACCCTATATCTAGAGAGTATAAAAGTAATCAACGCGTGCACTAAGAGAATCAAAAGTGTGTCTATGGTAGCAGAAAGAAGCTGATTGCTGAGAAAATATGAAAAACCACTCTAATTCCTAGTAACCCTCCCACATTGAGCCAGTACCTAGTGAAAAAAAGGAAAGACAAGCCATATTATTCAAATTTAGCCATAAATAGAATAACTTAACATCAAAAGGAAATATTATTTTGTATATTTTTCAAGATTCGAGTGAAGATTTAGGTCCTGCAATTCATGAGTTAAACCGATTTACAACTGAGTTAATCACCGGTTTAGAGGAAAGGGAATAAAGCTCTCATGAAACACCTAGAGTCATCTCTGGTACGCGAATGTGGTTGTACAAGGAAATTGTTGAGATGCACTTTCACACGATTACAAATATTTTGTTCGATTCCCTACTTATAAATTATCCGGAATGACACTAGAGAGTTCACCCGAATTATTATTAAGTATTTTGATTTTTGCACTAGTACACTTCCTCGTGATAGGGATAACGACGAGCCGGTACTTGTGCGATTCCATCTATAACGATAACATGTACCGCTTTATTACATTGATGCTCCTAACAACATGCCGTTGCATCACATCGATTGCATCGTCCGAGTAAAGGCTCTTCAATCTTTACAACTCTACCCAAAAGGATTTCATCATCTCTAGTCTTTATTACGATCCATTTGAAGCTTGGGTAAACGATTTGCTACGAGCATTCTTGATTCCACAATCCTTATGTAGAAAGTAACCTTGTTTTCCCTTTGAGCTCTGCATCAAAGATTTGGAAGTCCTTATTTAATGACCTTGCAAAAGAGCTATTGGTAGCACATGTTCTTGATAAATACTAAATTTTTTTTTTTATTTTCTTATTTAATAATGCTAGGAAATCCTTTTTTTTTATTTTTTTTATTAAGAAACCAATCTTAGAAAATAATTTAAAAAAACAAAATGTTCAATAAATACAACGGTTTAGGATCCTGACCTGCCACATGTCTGATAGATGCCACCAAAAATATTACCGTCCCCATCCAAATTTTCAAATCTGTCAATCCTCTTAGTCATAATTAACTTCACCAATTAGCTTCAAACCGTAAAAATGATTCACGATCTTGTTGCTTTCCAGGGATGACGTTCGATGCTTCAAATCTTCTCGCGACTCTTCCTCTATCTCTCTTAAGTGCTACTCAATTTTCTTTTTTCATCATTTTTTTTTCTTTTTTTGTAATCTTTTTTTTTTTAATTTTCATTTCATTTTTCTTCTTCTATATCTATCCGTCTGGACGTCCCTTTCCCATAGAACATTAGGAGATGACTTACATGACTAATGATGACATACAAATGGACTAACATATCTATCTCTCTATAAATTATTTACATGAAAAAGACTGAAAACGATAACAGAAGACTGAAACTCTAATGACATGTACCCAGTATGATGACGACGGTGCCCCTAGATTTTTTTTTTTTTTTTTTTTTTTGACAAGGGCTTAACATCTTCAAAAAATTCCCAGGTAACATCAACAAAGTTTATACATCTTCAAAAAAGTCCCAGGTAACATCAACAAAGTTTTTCAACTGTAGCGTTGTTGTAATAATGACTCCGGTAACTTTTCTCACTCCAGCAACAACAACATTTATAAAGACTCAGGCATATGCAGTTACAAAGACACCCAAGATACCAAGACCGATTTCGAAGAAGACCCGTATCAATCCAGACCGATTTAGCCACAGGATAACTGATTTTACTTGTTACTTGTGTTACTGTTACTATTAAAAAATCATTGACAAAAGGATCAATCTATGGATTCTATCATACCTTTGTCAATTTTACCGAGATTTGAAAAAAAACCTTGAGAAATGGTTAGATTTTTGGATCCTAACATCTCTATTGTTTGTAGAATTGTTATATGGTTGGATGTGTTACTTTTACCCAACCAAAATCGTTTAAACTTGTCCCAAGCTTTGGAATTGGTTATGAGCGGTAGGAATCGTTTTTCAGAATAGAGTATGGGATTATGATGTAAATTGATATGAATGTTCTTGTTGTATGATGAAATTCTTTAAATCTATTGTAATAGCTGGAAACCGAGTCAGTCCTATAATCACTCCTTATCTTGAATCAGAGTTTTATGATAAATCTATACGAGGCTTGAGAAAGAAAGAAAGAAAGAAAAAAAAAAAAGTCTTTTCTACTAAATAATGCGGAAATGCTATTTGACTCCCTATTCTCCACCTCCCTATAATCTAAGCCTCACATCTATCTCGAGATCAAGGTAGTCAATATCGGTTGTATAGGCCGATATTAAAGGTTTTTATAGGATATAGGAAAAAATCTTTACGATATTGAAAATATCGGCGATACGAAGGAGAAACTATAAAAACGCGTGTATCGTCCTGTACGGACCGATATATCGGTTTCACTTGTACACTGGTAATATAGGTTTCACTTGTACATTGATATATCACTAATGTATTTTGTATTTTGATTATGATTTCTTGAACTTTTAGTTCAAGAAAGTAACTCCACTAATTTTGGTAACTTCATATATGATTATGGTAGATGTAATTACTGTAAATGTGATGTTGATGGGCTAACAGACATTCAATGTTTGGTTTCGTTGTTGATAGTATAAGGCTCTAATCAACCACCTTTTATTTTGTAAGGTTGAAGTATGTTTACTACAATTTTATTTTCTATTATGGTTATATCAATATATATTTTTGTTTGATAAATAATAAATATTTAAAAAAAATCCTAATGATGTAACGCCTATAAAAACAGATATTATCATTTGTATAGGTGTATAGGACCCGACCGATACGATACCGATACACGATATTAATTACCTTGCTCGAGATTCGCATTCAGGTTCAGGTGGGGTTCGCCATTCCCCCAACGTGGAAAATAAGGAGTTAAATAGCACCGCCGTAAATAATGTAGAATAAACAAATAAACTCTTTATTAAATGATGGGGGAATCTTACGTCAACTCTTTCAACCAATCATACTTTTCCATATTTTTTAATGGATGAATAAAAGTAGGCATTCTTACTCTACAATCAGATTATTGGTATACTATATTCAATCTGACAGATACAGTTTTTTTTTTTTTTTTTATTGAAGCATTACAGACAGATACATATACGTGCTATGGAATATGATCTTTTGTTTTTAATGCATTTTGTATTTTCTTTTTCCATCTATTTGTTTTGCTTGAGCGATTGTCAAATGCCTTCTAATCCAGTTGTAAAAGAAAATAATGTTGAAAATAATGTTGAATTTAGTAATCGCTATGCTATGCATGTATGTCTATAAATAGAGTCGAAGTATTTGAAGTGAAAACATCGAAGTGTTCTCATTTCATCTACACTAATCATGGCAAACCATCCTTTCAATCTCATTTCTTCTTCCGTTTCTCTGGGTTTGTTTTTGGTGGTTTTGTTTCTATCCCATTCTCAGTAAGTTGTTCACTTTCTCCAATTAAAGATTGATCATTTTATTTTTGGGCCCTTTATTTTTCTTTTGCATTTTGTTTATATCAATGATTATTAATTTATTACTCTACAATAATATCGAGTATATATATCTTCAGATAACCATTTCTAAATTGTTTTATTTGGATCATAATAATGTTACAGAGGAGGTGTACATTTAGTCAACGGCGACCACTTGGCTGAGATTTGCACTAGTGACCAATGCTCCGGGAGAACCATTCTTGGTAAGCATCTTGCCCCTGATTATAATGGACGCGGCTATGGAATATTGAACAACTTTCCGTTCTGTGGCGAACCCGATCCGGGTTGTGGATGTAATGATTATTGTGCAAATAATTATGGGGATAGCGCAGTTAGTGCGGAGTGCTGCAGTGACGATCATAATGACATTAATTTTAGGTTCAATAGGTGCGTCTGTTGTGGCAATTGACAGGAATTCTAGCAACCTCAACAACAAAGCAATTTCATGGATTTACAGTATGATTCTCGTGCAGTCATGCTATTGTAGTCGGCTATTATTAGCTCGTTGGTAATGTTGTTTCAGTGTGTAATGCTGTTTTCTGATTCTCTTTATTTTCTGCTTTAAATTTGTACCTGTAAATGGAGTTTGATAAGGGCTTGGTTTGATATGATTAAGTTGATCGTATCATATGCACGTTTGATATAATTTAGAAGTATAAAACCAAGATGGTCACCAGAAAAAGTATAATACGTATCTAATCCCTGGACCCTGGGGCGCATAGCTCAAATGATCCCAGGAATCTTACCAGATAATTGCACGACATTTGCACTGGTACGTACGCGTGCACATTATTGTGAGCACGGAAATCAGGTATTATCCGCGTGATCACAAACAATCTTAATATGAATTGAATACGTGCATTAAAGTGTGAGTAAAGCATAATAAGCCTAGGTAGGTGATGATTCATAGATTCCAAACCCATGTGGTTTGTCATGATCTCGTCATCATCCCCAAAGTGATAGATCTGAGACATCAACCCATAAATGAAACCATACAAGTGCTAAAAATAAAGGAGACGATGATTTACGTGGTTCAGCACTAAGGCCTACATCCACGGATCCGGAGATATTCACTATGAAGTAAACGATTTACAAAAGTAAAGGGGGGCGATGATTTATGTGGTTTATGGAGAGATTCTCCATAAACGCCTACTTACTTCTCACTATTCTCTCTCCTATTCCTTAGTTCTAATCCCTACTCGATCCCCCCCTCAGTGGAAGGGAGATACATATATATAGCTAATTTGAATGGGCCCACTTTGTCGAGAGTCTGTTGAGATTTTATCTTCTTGTGTTACGTACTGGTCCATGAGACCTCTCTGTCCTCCGCGGATTCTACAATACCCAAGTTCATTACGCTGATCAATGCTCATCTTCTTCGTTGGTCATCCGACACGTGCCCTCTAGGCAGCATTAAATGTTAGTGGTTGGGGCGGTCCAGTCCGCGCCAGTCGATGTCGATCCTCTCTTGTCACATCCCGTGTCGGTCGGACTATCCCGGTAGTTGATTGCGTCTCATCTTGTGATGGGGTAAAGTGACCCTTTGGTGTTGCGCGGGATCATCTACCTTGGATGTCCCCTTATCTCCGACCGTTGGTCTTGACAGATGGCACGTCATCTAGACATCATGGGTGCATCTACGTGTCGATCCCTTTATGACATGGCCTCCACGTGGGTTCTGCTAATACACGTGGCGATGGAGATAAATAAAGCGTACTTACAATTTGCCCCTCTTCTTGTGGTGGGCGCTAGCTTTAGTGGGAAGAAGAATCGTGTGGTGCGTTTTTATCTCCCTCCTCATAACTTCTCCTAAAAAGGTGCTACCTGCATTTACTGTGCACGTTTCCCCTACCTTGCCATAACTGCCCATTGGGTAGTGGACGGTTTTTCTTGTTCTTATTTAAAAGGAGAGAATGAGAGAATGTGAATTAAATTCACATTCTCTGTTTATTCTGTTCCATTGTCTTCTTCACCCTCTTAACTTCTCTCGACACCATTATTCTGCCTTCTCTCTTGCTACCTTTGTCGCCATCTTCGTTCTGCTTGTTGCTACTGCTCACTCTGTCATCCCATTTTGCTACCATCGCTGCCACCTTTGTTGCTGCTGCTGCTTTACTCTTAGAGGTTCAGGTATGGTTTTTTATTCCGTTTAATCGCCATGTCCAACCCTGTTGAGTTCTTGGTTTTCTGGTGATGCGCTGGTGATGAATTTAATCTTATGTACATCCCGGGATTTGAGAGTTGATACCGCTGAGTCGTATGTTTCATTCTGCTTCGATCTTATTTTTCTTCTTTGGATTTTGAGTAGTAGTTCGAGAGTTTAAGTAGTTACAGATGGAGTCTAGGGTTTTCTTCACGTTTGTTGCTGTTCTTGAGAGCTTCTTGCTTTTCAATCTTATTCGTCTCTGACTTGCGCTTTTATTTGTGTTTGTGTCCGTAGGTATGTCCGATCATCCGCGGGTTCCTTACCAAACTCCTCCGTCGAGTCCTCACAGATCTCCTCGGAGTGATTCCAATATTAGGGATGAAGCTTCGCCTTCACTTACCCATGGTAATCCTCGGGAAGGACGAACGTCTTCGTCCTCTGGTCAGAGGCCTTCACTTAAAAGGGGTGATCCGCCACGGGGGTCTAGATATGCCGTGAATCGCCCTAGAAATGGGTCTCCGAAGAGACAATGGACATCGCGACCGATCCTCTAGATGTACAGACCTCTCCGCACCAAACTTCCACACGAGACTAATCCACTGTGCCTAATTTAGGTAAGTCGACTAAAACTCTGTCTTCAAAGAGAAAGGCTGCGGAAATAGAATCTTCGGGAGATGTAGTTCCTCTAAGAAGAAGGCGGCGGATTCTCACGGAAGATACTTCATCTGGAGATGCTTTCTAGGATGACTCCGCTTGTCACTTTTCGACCTTTACCTTTGGGTAATAAGAAGTTTACTGAGGCATATTGATCTTGAAGCTTTCAAATTGAAGCACGGTCTTGGCACTTCCAAGTGCGTTTTTATGCCCCTGATAAAGATATTACTTATGAGATGGTTACCAATTATCGGTATGATGCCTTTCATTTGCGGACGACCGTGGGTGCTTTCGAGGCTGGTTTGATGTTGCCATTGTATAGAGACGGTGATGATTTCTACTACCGGGTCTTGTCTAGCCGTAATACTGCCAAGAAAAGTCATAATCGTGGGGTGCAACAGTTTACCGGGAACTATCTTCGCCATCTCCGAGAATGCTATCTTCGTAGCAAGGGGCAAACGATGATGACTTGCTATGCCCCTAAACTAGAAGAGGAGAAAGGGTGGTATACTCCTGAAAATTTCAACAAATCATTCGGAGATTATGTTAACAGGAATACTCGTAAACCGTGGTCTGTGAGTCTGCGAAACATTGCTTCTGGTAAGGGGGAAATTCGCCTTTTGAGTGAAGTGAGTGATTCCAGGATGGCTAGGGTTCCTGGTGCTGAAGGTCTTCATATTCCCGCTGATGAGAGAATTAAGCGTGATCACGATTATGAGTGGTCTGCTTGCTTGTTCTTGAAGTCGTTGGTCCGTGGGCCTATGGTTGGGTCCCTGGACCCCATGGTTGGCAGCCTAGTGATAACAGTCCTCATCGCGAAGCTTCTCCCGATCGTTATGCTCATTATTGCCCCTGGCAGATGAGCTTTGCAGGTATGGACTTTGCTTATAATCGCGATGTTGATGACGCGGAAGACGAGGATATCTCTGATGCTAACCTTCTCCCGCAGAATATTAATGTTACTAAGGTGTGTTGTTTGTTTTCTACGTGTATATGCCCCTTCGTTTTCTTAAATAATGTTGATTATGCCAAGGAAAGGAGATGCTAATGGCTCTTTTATTATTATGTGTTGTAGGTGCGTAGGAATAAGAAAATTAATCCCCAACAATCGTCGAATTCTCCCACCGAGGGTTCTTCACACTTCGAGGATGTGAATAGTCCCGTGGATGGTGATGAGGATGTTTCTGATAGGGAAGAGCGAATTGAGACTTCTCCGCCTGTTCAAGAAGGTGATGGTGATCAGGCCACTGGTGGTGGTAAAGGTGATCCGGCCACTGGTGGTGGAGGTGGTGATCCGGCCACCAGTGGTGGAGGTGGTGATCCGGCCACCAGTGGTGGATGATACCTGTTTTTGATCTTGGGGCTTTGGCTGTGCAACCCGAGAGTTGTGTTGGTACCTCCTCCACTACTGGTGGGGCCTTGGTGACAAGTACTAGTGGTGCTTTGCTTGGTGGGAAGTCCTCGGACTCTTCCTCGGATGATTTCACGCGATCCTTAGCCGCGGATGGCGATGATCTTTGTTTTGGCGTGGCTGCAAAGAAAAACTTGCTTTGGTTGTACCTCATCCCCCTTGTGATTGAAGGGGAAAAGATTTCAGATGCTTTTACTCGTAGGCACATGGAGTTAACTCCTCAGGAGGTGGTAGATCGAGGGTGGGGCAAGAATCTCGTGGCCCGCGGGTTTGATTTTGTGGTGGATCCTCCTCCTTCCGTTGCTGGTATGATGGCCATCGCTGATGGGTATCGATCTGATTATCAGCAGTTATTGGAGGTTTGTCCTGCTCTTTTTACCCCTGATTTTGTTCAACTATGATGTGAGCTAAGTCCATGTGCTCTTTTGATAGATGATGAGGAGTGAGTATTGTAACCACCATCTTTACCGGCTCTTCAAGGCTAAGTCTCTCAAGCTAGAAGGGAAGCTTCGACATTGTGAAGAGACGCTTACGAGTGTTGAAACTTCGGTCTCTGCTAAGGATGAAGAAATAGCCGAGCTGAAGGGTCTGCTTAAGCGTAAGGAGCAGCAGGACGCGGAAGAGGCTCAGCTACGTTCTGAGCTGGCTTCGGTTAAGGCCAAGTTAGCGGTTGCTGAGAAGAACTCTTCGTCTATTTCAGGTCTGTGTCTCTTCTTCTTTGATAGTTACATGTTCCTCATGTGTTCTGAGTCATTTTATTCTTCCCTCCTCCCGCTGTATTGTCTTCAGTGGGTGGAGTCCCTGAGTTGTTGTGGCTTCGGAATGAGAGAACCCGTCAAAAAGGGCGTATCGCTGAGTTAGTTGAAAAACTTAAGAGTGAATCAGTGAAATGGAATGCCCGCGCGGATGTTCATAACGCTATGGCCGAAGAATGGCGTAAGAAAAAGCTTTGCTTGGTAGATCTGCAAAATCAAAACAACCATGACCGTCATTTATTCAACGGGGCTCTTTTATGGACGCGGGATAATCTTGAGAAAGCCCGCGATCAAATTTCCTCTTTGGAAATTAAGCTTAACGTTATGGAAGACGAGCTGCGGCAGGCGCGGTCTTCTCATCCCTCGGATGTGCGGGCTTATATGCAACGTCTTGCTAAGGAAAGGGACGACGCTAGGGCAGAATCTGGCACTCTCAGTAGTGCCTTATCCGCGTCTCGAGCTGATGTGGCCCGCCAGGTTGAGTGTGAGAAAAACTTGGAGGTGACTATGTATCGTCTTAACAAGGGGTTGGAATCGAAGAATGATGAGGTTAATCGATATCGTCATTCGGACTCGATGCTTCGAGATGACCTAAGCGCGAGTCAGTATGCTCATAATCTTGCGGGTAGATTATGATAGGTTATCAAATGAATATGATTATGCCGCGAAGCGAGGGATTCCGCGGTTGAACATTGTGAAGGTATATGTTTTTGTAATCGAGTGTGCTTTGTATTGTATTTGTTATAACTCATTTGTCTTCTTCTTTGTCGCAGAGCTCAAGGACGACTTAAATCTGCGGATGGAAAGTTTGCGAAGCTCAGGCTAAGGTAGTTCAATTTGGAGGGTCAAGTTAACTATCATCGCGGTCTAGCCTTGTCTCGGGAGGAAATGTTGAAGCAAGCTAACCAAAGGGTAGACCCGACTTTCTACTTCCTTAAATCAGTGAGATAAAGAGTGTAGCCATAGGCTTCGTGGCCCGTAAACAATGGCCGAAGAGATTAATAGGACTCTTGGTGAGATTGAGCTGGATCTCAAGAAAACCCATGGGCTAACCAAGAATTATACTCGGCGTCCGTGCCCGCGCTCCCGTCGGGTTCTTCGGTCCTTCCTCGGTGGTAGTGTTCCTTCGTCATTTGAAGGATAAACACAAATAATGCTCCTTCCCAGGTAGATCGTGGCTATTATGCTAGGGATTGATCTCAGTTGCTTATCCTTTTTGGCGTTTTTGCTATTTTGCTTGCTAGGCTTGTAATCAACTGCCATGTACTAGATCAACCTTTGGTGTTTAAATCTGAATTTGAATTTTGTTGAATTTGCCTCTATCAGTGTCACAAATTAAATTATCATAATGAGTAATTCCGAAGTGTTCATAATCCACGGATATCAATCTTTGAATTTGAGAAAGTGTATTATGCGCGCAATTCAGTAGGTTGATATCCCGGAATTGTCTTGTGACCTTGCACCCCGTCCAGCTAATTCCTTGGCCAGAGGATTCTGAACGGTGGGGTTCTGGCCGACGATCAAGGATATATTCCATTGAGTTCGTGGATTGTAATATTGCTCGGGTATCTCATTCTGAGGGAAGTCGCCCCCTGGTCATACACTTATAGACGCTTACGGAGGAGTTCCGAGAGATCGCACGTGTATGCCCGATATATTGTATGTGTGTTTTGCGTAGGATATTGCCTAGTATATTGCAGTGGGTATGATCCACGCTTTGTGCGGGACATCCCTCTTGTTAAAGTATAATGCTAGTTTTTAATAATAGTAACTGCGCAATGATTTACGTGGTTCAGCCCTAAGGCCTACATCCACGGGGTAACGATAGTATCGATGTTTTATTAAGATATGGTATGGGTTACAATGTACATTGTGTAAGTAGTATATACATGTGTCTCATATGGTATAGGTCGTGATTTTAAATAAATTGAAATGTGTGTGGGTAATGAATAGAATATGACTTTTGAGAATGAAAGCTTGTATTGATTGAAAGGTTAAGGCGCGTTACTCCTTTGTCAGAGATAGAAATGTGTGTGGGTAATGAATAGAATATGACTTTTGAAAGTGAAAGCTTGTATTGATTGAAAGGTTAAGGCGCGTTACTCCTTTGTCAGAGATAGAAACATGTGGACTTGTAAGTCCGTTTTCTTCTTCTGAAGTGCATACGCAGGTGATAGGTTATGGGTAGTATGGCTTGAGATATTTGGCATTCCACGGATGCATGAGGATTTCCCCTTTCAGGTTACGCAGATAGTAAGAGCCATTTCCTGCGATATCGTGTATTACGTAGGGTCCTCCCCGAGTTGGTGCTAATTTTCCCCATTTCTTTTCTCGCTGGTATTGGGGAATGGTTCTCAACACATACTGCCCTTCTACAAAATTCCTAAGTTTCACTTTTTTGTTATATTCTCTGGCTAGCTGCGTTGGTAGTTTTCCATTCTTTGCGGCGCTTGCTTCTCTCCTTTCTTCGAGATCGTCAAGTTTTTCCAACATCATGTCCGTGGTGAGGTTCTTTTCCCATGCTTCTGTCTTTGTTGTTGGAAGCAGGATTTCCGTGGGGATTACTGCTTCTGCTCCGTATGTGAGTAAGAACGGAGACTCTCCGGTAGCTGATCTTCGAGTCGTCCTATATGCCCTTAGAACGTTATGTAACTGCTCACACCACCGTCCCTTGTACTCATCTAATTGTTTTTTTAGGATAAGTGCCAAAGTTTTGTTTGTGGCCTCTGCTTGTCCGTTGCTTTGCGGATATATGGGGGTGGATTTATTCTTCCGAATTTTGAGGGTGTCGAACGACAAGTCGATATTCTTCCCTTGGAGGCATTTACCGTTGTCGGATACTATCTCTGTGGGGATGCCAAACTGCGAGATGATATTTTGAAAAATAAAAGTAAACACATCGAATCCGAATTCTTGCCGGTGCCTTTGCTTCTACCCACTTATTTGAAATAATCTGTTGCCACTATTAGGAATCTTCTTTTCCCGGTCCCACGATACGAGTGGGCCTACTATGTCGATACCCCATTTCCCAAAGGGCCACGGACTGTCAACGAGTTCAACTTTGTAGCTGGGCGTGGATTCGTTTACCAAATCTTTGACATTCTTCGCACCTTTTCGTCATTCTATTTGCATCTCGGATCATGGTTGGCCAGTAGTATCCCTGCGTCTTCGCCTTATCTGCTAGGGACCTCATTCCGCTGTGATTCCCCGCGTCTCCTCTGTGGATATCTTTTAAAATGATATGTCCCTCTGATCGGGATAGGCAGCGACGAAGTGGTCCGAGGAATGATTTTCTGTATAAGGTTTGGTCTCTTAACTCGTACATCCCTGCTCTGGATTGTACTTTCCTAGCCTGTTTGGTATCCTGGGGGAGTTTCCCTTCTTTTAGGAAAGAGTGGATTTCTACTCTCCAATCTGCTTCCTGACTATAATCGTCGTCTTCCTCAGCTTGCCGCGTAATGTCATCGTTCTGGAAGTCGTCGAATATGTGCTCTCCGACATCATCATCAGAGATATCTTTCTCCTTAGATTTGCGTTGGTTAGCCGCGCATGTTTCTTGGAGCTTGATGGATGGTTCGTACACTCTTGTTATCTTGATTGCTTTGACATCCTCATTTTTAAGCGTGGATGATATATATGCCAGGGCATCTGCGTGTCTTAGCTCCTTTCTACGCAGATGTCGGAATTTGATTTTTGGTACTTGGGAAGCCAATGTTTGCACCAGAGCCATGTACGCCATCAGTGTTTCGTCATACACATTGTATTCGTAGCCTATCTGTCGTATGATTAGTTGTGAGTCACTTGTCAACCGCACTTCTTGTATCCCTAATTCAATTATCAAGCGGAGAGCGTGGATCACTCCTTCATATTCTACGATGTTATTAGTATGGCCTTCGAATTCCAATCTGAATGCGTGCACGATTCTGTCCCCTGTGGGTGTGGTGATGACGATGCCTATCCCCGCGCCCTCTCTATTTTTGGAGCCATCAACAAAGACCTCCCATTGTCGTGGGTTCACTGGTTCAAGAATATTATTTGGCTCTAGTTTTTCTATTTCAGGGCGCCCATGACCTTCCATCCTTGTATGCACACTTCTTCTTCGTTGTCCAAAGGCAAGTCTGCTAGAAAGTCCGCTAATACTTGCGATTTCGGGAGTGTTGGAGCTCATAGTGGATGTTGAATTGGTCGAGGTCGTGCTCCATTTTGCTATCGTCCTACCTTTCCTTGCCCCTTTGAGGATGGTCTCTAAGGGTGCCGACATGGGATACGTATGTCATGCGTCAAGAAGTACGTCCTCGGCTT
The DNA here is from genome assembly GCA_023531295.1 of Papaver armeniacum. Classification (NCBI taxonomy): domain Eukaryota; kingdom Viridiplantae; phylum Streptophyta; class Magnoliopsida; order Ranunculales; family Papaveraceae; genus Papaver; species Papaver armeniacum. Next base: position 48,467 of record JAJJWW010007519.1, read on the forward strand.
TAAGGTAGACCATCGACGGCTAGGATTAGCTGTTCAATTCTCGTGTAGTTTCGTTCCGCGGAATTCAGGGTCTTGCTGACATAGTAGATCGGTTGCTCCTCCTTTGTATGGGTTCTGACAAGCACTGCGCTTACTGCATCGTCTGTTGCCGCAATGTATAGTGCCAAAACCTCATCCGGGTCCGGTTTCTGAAGGATGGGGATTTCTGCTAGGTATTGTTTGATGCCCAAAAAAGCTTCCTCGCATTCTGCCGTCCATTCAAATTTAGTCCCTTTTTTTAGTATGTTGAAGAAGAGTTTGCACCTATCCGAGGATCTTGAGATGAATCTTCCCAGGTTTGCTATGGATTCATTGAGCTTTTGTACCTCTTTTAGGTTCTTTGGAGATGGCATGTCTACTATAGCTCGGATTTTTGCGGGATCTACTTCAATGCCTCTTTTTGTCACCAGGTACCCAAGGAATTTTCCTGAGGTTACCCCAGAAAGTGCATTTTAGGGTTTACCTTCATGTTGTGCTTTCTCATAGCTTGAAGATGTCCTTCGAGTCTGGTGGTGGTTCTTCCTTGTCTGCTTTTTACGAGCATATCGTCAACATAGACCTCTAAGGTCCTGTAGATCCATGGCTTGAAAATAGCATCGACCATCCTTTGGTACGTTGCTCCGCATTTCGGAGCCCGAAAGGCATCCTTACGTAACAATAAAGACCATGGGGTGTGTAAAATGCGGTATCTTTCTTGGTCTTCTTGACGGCAAAAATAGTTGGTTGTATCCGGAGTATCCAGTCCATAAATGACAACTCTTCGTATCCTTCTACTGCGTCGACTAGGTGATCAATCTTTGGGTAATGGATAACTATCCTTGGGAAATGCTTTGTTCGGGTTGGTGAAGTCGATGCGGTTCGACCCCTCCATTTTCTTTGGTACTATTACCATGTTAGAGATCCAAGTGGGATATTTGACTTCTTTTATAAAACCGGCTTCCAACGACTTTCGCGAAGCTCGTTTCTACTGCTTTATGATACTCTGTAGCCACCTTTCGTATGTTTTGTCGTACGGGGGTGTGCCGGGTTTAATGCGTGAGCTCATGTTGTACCTGCCCGTCTGTGGGTCTATTCCAGGCATATCAGATAGTTTCCATGCGAAGATGTCCGCGTATTCCTTTAGTAGTTTTATTAGTGAGGCTTCGCGTTCTCCGTCCATTAGAGTTCCTATCTTGATCTTTCTTGGGTTCTGCTCCGTCCCTATGTTAACTTCCTTTACTGCCTCCAAGGATGTAAACGTGGGCTTTGGTTCCCCAAGGTGGGGGACTTTCTTTAATTGCTATTTGGTAGTCTCAGATTCTTTGTTTGCGAGAGCGCCCTGGTTAGCCTTTGATGTTGAGGCTTAGTGTTCCCTCTGAGTTCCCTTTGGACAAGCTTTTCCCTGAGATCCTTTCCAAATATTCGTCGATGGCTTTGTCTTTGGATATCGTCTTGTTCCGAGCCTTGCGGGTTTTCCTTTTCTCATCTTCTTCATTGTTGAGTTGTATTTGCATCGCGTGGCATTCCTTTACGGAGCTTGATCACCCTTGATCTCCATTACTCCTAGGGAGTGGGAAACCTAAGGTATTGATGGTAGGTAGGCTGCGACTCCCTTAAGCTTGTGGACCCATCTTCGTCCAATAATGGCATTGTAGGGCGAAGGCGTGTTCACCACACTAAAGCGAGTGTCGACTTTCATGGGGCCTGCGTCCACTTGTAAGATAATATCCCCGGAGGCTTCGTATCCGTACCATTGAACCCGTAGATGGTGTAGTGCGAAGTCAAGAGTTGCTCATCGTTAAGCTCCATACGTTTGAATGTATCGTAAAACAAGACATTTACGGAGCTTCCTCCATCGATGAGGATTTTCTTTATGTTGCATCTGCGATTGGCAATGTGAGGATCAATGGATCGTTGTGATCTTCCATGTCATCCTCAATATCTCGGCTTCAAAGGTCGGAGGTGCGTTCATCCACTCCTCGTGATCTTCACTTCCTTTCCATTTACTTTGTAAAGCTCACGGTAATCTTCAAATTGCTTTCTCGGTCGTTTCCCTATTTGTGCCGTTAGGGTTGGCTCTTTGCTTTACGGCGGGATATAGTGTTCAATGTGCGATTACCCTCACGGTAGCTTGGACTGTTTCTTTGCGTTTGGCTCTATCTTCCGTTCCAGCCTTTTCTATATATTTTTTAAGATCCCCTGCATCAATCAGCTTTTGTATCGCTATCTTGAGATTTTTGCACTTTTCAGTTGGGTGTCCGTAGAAGCAGTGGAAATTGGTACTCTTTAGATTGCCGAGGCGGTGGTTGTTTTCCTTTGGACCGGGGCCAGTCTAAGTCCTCGCGATCCTTGATCTCTTTTAAAATGCGTGAGTAGCTGGCATTGAGCTTTGTGTAGACTCGGTCTTCCAACTTTCTTCCACCCCTTTTGTGGTCATCCTTAGATCCTTTTGGTGTTATTTGGATCTGTTCGTTAGTTCCGCGGAGTTGGTTCGTGGGGGTCGTTGAGCCTGTGCTCTTGGGTTCTCTCTTTGAATTTCTTCCAATCTAGCATGTTTTTCGATGATTATCCTCGGATCTCCCTCGTGGTCGGAGAGGTGCAGTGGATTTCGACAAACAATGGGCTCATCTGTCAAGCCCCCATTTGTAACAATTAATACTCACCACGGGATCCACATGTCCTATGGCTTGACATATCTTGTGCCACCTATCCGTGTATTCTCGAATGGACTCCTTGTATTTGATTGCGAGTGAGAAGAGTTTGTCCATCCCTGTGTTCACGACCTTGTTATACATGTAGGTGGCCAAGAATCTTTCGGTGAGCTGATCATATGAACCAATGCACCCTGGCTTGAGGTTATCAAACCAAGATAACGCGGATCCCTTCAGGCTTGAAGGGAAATATCTGCATAATATAGCTTCGTCATGATCCCACCTGGCCATTACCTGTTGTAATATCGTAGGTGAGCTGCGGGATCGCGGATCCGTCGTAACACTCAAAGAATGGGACCAGGACATACGTGGAATGGTAGCGGTAGCCAAGCTGCCGTGCTAGTGGGGTAGTCTTTGGCCTCCTTCATGACTGTTCTAGTCTTCCGCCTCCTTGCCTGGTCTTGATTTGATTGATTTCCGCTAGCATTTCCGCACGGAGATTCTCCATTGCCAAACAATGCTCATTCTGAATGGATGTCCGTGTCTTTCTTGTAGGTTGTGATGTTGTGGCCTCCTCCTCATCATAGTAGTCGGAGGTTTCTGGATGGTAGTCCGGGTCAATCCTTCTATTGTTCTGCGCACCCTTTTGAGGTATTCCCCTTTGATTGATTTTCTTTGGGATGTTTCGAGGATCATCCTCCGGTCTCTGTTTTGTCTGTGAGAATTAGCTTCATCCTCTGATTCTCTAGCTCGCGCTTTGGAGGATCTTCTCTCTTAATTCTTTGGTTTTCTTGGGCTAGTAAGGCCACCGCGTCCGCGTATGTCTGCTTGATTCCTTTTTAGCTCTTCTAATTGCGCCAATATCTGCCTTGGTGGTTCGATTCTGATTTATTCATATCGTATCTGAGCTTGTTCCTCGGGGGCTGCGGTGTTGATTTCCTCTACTAGCCGTCTACCCGGCTCGGTCATTCCGTAGGATCTTGCGTGCAGTGGTATATTATGTTCATCAGTCTGTGGCATCCCGTAAGGAGGGTTACGGATTGCGGTTCTGCTGCGCTTCTCGAGGTTCAATAGGCTGGGTTGCAGCTGTCACTTTGGAGGCGATCATTTGAGAAGTTCCTTCGGTAGGTGTAGTAGTTTTTGCCGCCGCGGCCTTCTTTGCTTCCATTGCAATGATGCCCGCATCTGAAAGGAATGTGCTTTCCGCTCCATTTTGCGCCTTGTCCCTGGCTGTGAATCCCGCGCCATTTTGTTTGCTCCTTGTCATTACTGGCGTAGTCCTAGGTGTCTCTTTCAAAGGTACCTTTGTCTTCCCGGCATCTTTGTTCCTTTCCATTGTAATATTCTGCACAGAGAGCAGGAGGTGAACCGAGACAAAAAGTTCCCGGATTAGTTAGTTCAAACTTGATTTCATAAACTCGCTTTCTAGTGGCAATGAGTATGCTCAAGCTGTTAGTTTGGCGAACAATGCGAAAAACATAGACGGATGCGGATTTAACTTAGGGATAAGGTCCATGGGTTGTTGTTTGTAAAAAATCCAAATCTATTGGTGGAAGTTGTGTTTGAAATATCAGTTAAAACACAGATCTGTTGGTTACACAATGCCCGGATCTGTTGGTAGAGAATTCAATAGACATAAATATAAGCGATGAATAGCCCAAAAATATGGATCTGCTAGTTTGTGTTTGTAAAAGACCCAGATCTGCAGGTAGAAAGTGCAAAAGACCCAGATGTGTGTGAAAAATGAGTTTAAATATAGGTTTGTTTGTGCTTTAAGTAAAATTTTTGAAGTAGAGGCTATAAAGTCACACGAAAAGACAAATCTTTTTACCGGAACAAAGTCCCTGTTTCTAGCGCCAAATTGTGAGCACGGAAATCAGGTATCATCCGCGTGATCACAAACAATCTTAATATGAATTGAATACGTGCATTAAAGTGTGAGTAAAGCATAATAAGCCTAGGTAGGTGATGATTCATAGATTCCAAACCCATGGGGTTTGTCATGATCTCGTCATCATCCCCAAAGTGATAGATCTGAGACATCAACCCATAAATGAAAGCATACAAGTGCTAAAAATAAAGGAGACGATGATTTACGTGGTTCAGCACTAAGGCCTACATCCACGGATCCGGAGATATTCACTATGAAGTAAACGGTTACAAAAGTAAAGGGGGGCGATGATTTATGTGGTTTATGGAGAGATTCTCCATAAACGCCTACTTACTTCTCACTATTCTCTCTCCTATTCCTTAGTTCTAATCCCTACTCGATCCCCCCCTCAGTGGAAGGGATATACATATATATAGCTAATTTGAATGGGCCCTTGTCGGAGAGTTTGTTGAGATTTTATCTTCTTGTGTTCTGTGCCTGGTCCGCGGACCTCTCTGTCACTCCGCGGATTCTACAATACCCAAGTTCATTACGCTAATCAATGCTCATCTTCTTCGTTGGTCATCCGACACGTGCCCTACGGAAGCATTAAATGTTAGTGGTTGGGGCGGTCGGTCCGCGCCGATCGATGTCAGTCCTCTCTTGTCACATCCGTGTCAGTCGGACTATCCCCAGCCGTTGATTGCGTCTCATCTTGTGATGGGGTAAAGTGACCCTTTGGTGTTGCGCGGGATCATCTACCTTGGATGTCCCCTTATCTCCGACCGTTGGTCTTGACAGATGGCACGTCATCTAGACATCATGGGTGCCTCTACGTGTCGATCCCTTTATGACATGGCCTCCACGTGGGTTCTGCTAATACACGTGGCGATGGAGATAAATAAGTGTACTTACAATTATCTTGATTACCATCTCCTTCAGGAATTTGCAAATCTTGACTCTCTGCTTCAAAAGGGATACAAACAATAATTACCCAACATGCTAAGAATGGTACAAACACTTTGCTCGGGCCTCGGGTGTGTACCAAATTTTACATAAGGCAAAACAGCTCCAAAGGCTTAAATATTTTTAAACATTTTGATTGGTACCCAAAGAAAATTGGTGGCATCGTACATGTATCCTAAATAAAGACTCTCATATATTATTGCCTAATACTCCCTCCGTTCTTAAATAATAGGCTGGTTTCTATAAATAAATGTTACAAAAAATAGGCTGGTTTCCTAATTGGGAAAGAAAAATGTTACTTTATTTTTTTGGACCATTTTTCTCTTAACTTCTTTTGATGACAAGTGTCATGGGACCATTTCACTTTACTTCTTTTGTTGACAAGTGTCGTAGGAAGGGACCAATTTCAACCCCTTCTTTATTCATGAAGTATCATGAGGACCACTTTCAATGATTGGCTCTCTTAATTTCCTTAATTTTCTCAAAAAAACAAAACCAGCCTATTAAAAAGAACGTAGGGAGTAGTTTTCTATGTGGCTCTTATTATATATTATTTTCTAAATATAGACTACGTATTTGCCCCCCCATACTTTTCCTAAATATAGTAATTTCCTAATAGTTTGTTTAGGAAAACTCCATACATTTCTTCCAATGAGCCAGCCATTAAAACTCGCGTTGAGTCGCACTTAAACCAATTAAATCTTCTTTTATCATTTTAGCTTTCGCTGTTTGTACATGTTCGGGTTAGGCTTTTTATTTAATTCCCTGCTCCTGTTTGAGATATTGTCCTCTTTCTCTGATTTCTTTTTAGAAATTTTTTTTTAACCTTTTTTCATAAAAAGAAAGAAAAAAAAGGCAAATTCCAATTTTGCCAAATTTGTTGCAACTAATGGTCAAAAGAATAAATCCAAACCAAATAGGAAGATAAATGCACGTTTTCATATTGTACGGAAATGCTGCGAGTAATAGTGCAAACCTTTTTGCAAGTAGCAACTAGCAACAACAATTATTTTAAAACCCTAGCCAAAGTCAAATATACACCATACGGATTCGATTATCTAATCAGAGAGAACTGGTAGGTTCACCAATGGCTAATGTTCACAAATTAGTGTGTATTTAATCGCTAATTTGGTATTTACATTCGGAAAAATAAATTTTACTTTTAAAGTTTTAAATGTATTTTACATTTAAAGTTACTTTGGCGTGAATAAGGAGCAGGTTTATGTAAATTGGTTCATTGTTATTAGTAAAACTCGTTTGTTGTCATTTACTAATCATATGCCAATTGATGCACAGTCTAGCGAGATCATTGTGGATCTGTGATGAAGATAACCTTGTTTAGTGCAGTAACAGGTTGGCAGTGTTGGGTGTTACCTCGGTCTTATGGACTGCACATGTTGCTTCAATCCTGCCGTTATTACTGTTAACCTTGCGGGATTAAGATAATGCAACTTGATACATGAGTTATTAATTACTTCGCTGATTAATCTCAACTTGGAACTTTCTGAGAAACTCATAGCACATGAACTTGATCCTAAAATTACTCATCTTGATCTTAACGGTATAATTTTGTTAAGTCAACTGATTGATGGCACCATTGGGATACTAATCAAGGCACATTAACTTAATCTAGATAGTTGAAAATAAATAATAATTTCGATTGCCAAATTTTAACACTTATAACCAAAGACCAGTAGTGCTCCATTCATTCACAAACCTAGTACCAAAGAAGTTCTGCAAAAACTTTGTTGTCATGAAGTTCAGTTTGGTGTTTATTCTTCTTTGTTTCTTTCTTCTCATTCAAACGCAACAGTTCGCTTCAGTTGAGGCCGTCAAACTACCAGCGAAACTACCATTCCAACGCCATGTTCTTGCACCAGCATTATATGTATTTGGTGATTCTTTGTTTGATAGTGGCAACAACAATTACCTTCAAACACTGGCAAAAGTGAATTACACACCATATGGAGTTGATTTTCGAAATGGAGCTACTGGAAGATTCAATAATGGCAAAACTGCAGTTGATTTTATAGGTAAATATACATTTGTGACAGGGATTCAAACCTCCAATATTTCTTCTGTCTTTCGTAACTTTTACATGTCAACAATCTGTAAGTAACAAGCAAAAAACATATCAAATTATTTATCCAATTTATTTATTTTGGCAGCTAGTTGGCTCGGATTGCCGTACGTACCACCGTATTTGGGTTTATCGGAAAAGCAGAGGAGGATAACAAAAACCGGCATAAATTATGCATCAGGGGCAGCCGGTATTCTGCAAGAATCAGGGACTGTAATAATAGTAAGACACTAAAAAATTGGTCAAAGTTCAATATCGTTTATTTATTCAACGATACAAAATCAATAAGAAAAAATTTTTGATGGGGCCAGTTTCATTCTCGCTTTTTTTTTTGAAGAACGTTAATTTTTTACTGTATATTTTAAAAACACATTAATTTTTGAGACATTACTTATATGTCTCTTTTTTTTACTGTATTAAGAACATCAATCAGTCAATATACCTAGAAAGGGAGATATGAACCCATTATATGGATCCTCAGTATAACTATATTAATGTGTTTATTTTTGTACATGCAGGGCGACAACTTAAGCTTGGAAGAACAAGTCAATTACTTCACCAAAACTGTGAAAAATGACTTGCCCAAAATTTTCAAAACCCATAAAAAGATATCCAAATACTTGTCCAAGTCCATTTTCGCGGTCTCAATTGGTAGCAATGACTACATCAACAATTACCTTCAACCAGCATTATACAATAGCAGCAAAATATATAATCCTCAACAGTACAGTGATCTCTTAGTATTTAATCTCAAAAAACATCTAACGGTACGTTTAACCATGCATATTCTTTCTTTTTTACAGTATTATTTTATCTGTCGCCTTCTTTTTAGCTTTTAGTCATCTTCTAATGATTCTATATGTTTTTAATGAACAGAGTTTATATAAATTAGGAGCAAGGAAATTTGTGGTATTTGCATTAGGTCCCATCGGATGTACACCAGCAATTGTTTCTAGTGCTACTCCCAAAACAAATACACCATGTGTAGAAAATGTTAACAGTGTGGTTAAAATTTTCAATTTTGGAGTTACCAAAATGACTCAAGAACTTACATCTACCTTGAAAGGCTCGATTTTCATTTATGCTGATGTCTTCAAGAAAAGCTATCAACAGAACCTGCATCCCAGTAGATATGGTAATTTTTGGTTTGCTTCTCATTTATTTATTTACCATCCAATTTTTAAGTAGTCGAAATTATTCTTTTATTAAAAAAAATAATTATTTCAGGGTTTTCTGGAGGAAATACACCGTGTTGTGCAGTAGGAGCATCTACGCTTTGTCTTCCGAATCAGAAACCATGCGCAAACCGGAATGCTCATCTCTACTGGGACGCATTTCATCCAGTTCAGAGAGCAAACTATGAAGTTGCTAATGGATGTTTTAAAGGCTCCACGACTTGCTTTCCTATTAATATTCGCCAATTAGCTTACCTTTAACTGAATGCACTCCATAACCTATCATATTTCGTTCGCAAATGATTTTTTTTCTTTCTAAGTAAATCGCAATCCTTTGTAGTTTAGTGTTTGTTTTTATCATTTCAATCAAGCAGCCATTGTTATATGATTCGGAATTCATTTTTATTGTTATACACATACCATGGGAAACCCCGAATGTCATGAAATTGTGGGCCAGGTCCCAGGCCCAGTTTTCAACTTCCACCCTTGGATATTGTCAGGCCTCATGATTTCCTACGGCATCTAACTTGAGATGCTTGTACAAGTTACATAAAAATTTTAGCGATAATTTGCGTTACCTCCCCTGGCTAAGATCATAATTAGCGTTACCTCTCCTACATAAATTAAATTAGTGAAACCTCCCCTCGTTACATTTTCCGTCCAAAGCTGGTTATCCCAGTCAGCAACTTTTTACACGTGGACCAGTTTTTACACGTGGACTTTGACTTTCCCACGTGTAAAAACTGATAAGTGAGGTAACACTAATTATGATCTTGGCCAGGGGAGGTATTCTGGGAAAGTCAAAGTTCACGTGTAAAAACTGGTCCACGTGTACAAAGATGCTGACTGGGATAACCAGCTTTAGACGGAAAATGTAACGAGGGGAGGTTTCACTAATTTAACTTTTGTAGGGGAGGTAACGCTAATTATGATCTTGGCCAGGGGAGGTAAGGCAAATTAACCCAAAATTTTAATTATTTTCTTTCCATCCAAAAACATATTCTTCCCGTTCATTTTATATTCGCTTCTAAATGCTGACGTTCTAATTAAATAAAAAATATATTTTATATTCGCTTTTAAATGCTGATGTTCTAATTAAAGAAAAAATATAATAATCTACCAATTCAACTTTTGAATATACACAAAATTGGAATGTTTAATTAAGACCTTTCCAATGTTCAGCCATCCATTCTTGATTTATTTCACTATATATATGTAACACCCCCGGTAGACTAATTACATTCATTCACAAACCCTAACAAGAAACACCAACTCTAACTAGGTTATCATGAAGATCTCTGTTGCATTCCTTCTTTTCTCTCTTTTTCTTCTTACTCAAACTTATCAGTTTTCTTCTGCGACTCAAGGCCTAAGCCTTGCATCGAATAACAAACCTGTACCAGCGGTGTATGTGTTTGGTGATTCTTTGGTTGACAGTGGAAACAACAATTATCTTCAAACAGTAGCCAAAGTCAATTACAAACCATATGGAGTCGATTTTCCGAATGGAGCAGCCACCGGAAGATTTACCAATGGCTACACCGTTGTAGACTTTTTAGGTAAACTATACATACTAGGATTTATATACTTGTTTGGTAAATTTTCGAACTCATTAGCAGAGTATATTTACTAGATTATTACATGGGTTGTCTGATGTTGAGTATTGAGCCTCCAACTAAACATGCAACCTTGCCACAACACGTACTTCATAACCCTTTGGATTTTCTCTATCTCTTTGTTCGCAATTTTTTTCTTTATTTATCTTGATTTTTTTTTTTTAAAGCGAATCTTGAATTTTATTAAAAAAATATATTTAAAATTAGGCATTTGTCATTTACATATTTAAAAAAAATAATTTATACCCATAATTAGTCTCAATCTCTTTGTTCGCAAGATTTTTTTCACTTTATGTTGGATTTTATTTTAAAAGGAAAGATTTACGGTAAGGCATTTGTTATTTATCTAGTTGGTTTCTTTTGGCAGCTAAATGGCTTGGACTACCATACGTACCACCGTATATGGGTTTATCCGAAGAGGAGAAGAGCAAAACAACCACTGGTATAAATTATGCTTCAGGAGCCGCTGGCATTCTTCCAGAATCAGGAGCTGCAACAGTAAGACACATTTTCTATTCAATATTGAATGAGTCCTAGCTCAGCCAGTTTTGAAAGGCGGCCGCATGAAACATCCTCACCCTGCATGAATATTTTTAATAATATGTCATTTTTGTACTTGTAGGGAGACATCCTGAGCTTGGAAGAACAAATCAATTACTTTCTTCAAACAGTTAAAAATGACTTACCGAAATCGTTCTCAGCCCAAGAAGAGATTTCCAGCTACTTGTCCAAGTCAATATTTGTAGTCTCAATTGGTAGCAATGACTACATCAACAATTACCTTCAACCAGCAAATTACAAAAGCAGCAGAACATATACTCCTCAGGATTATGGTGCCCTCTTGATATCATCTCTCAAACAACATCTAACGAGTTTGTATAATTTAGGAGCAAGGAAATTTTTGGTATTTGAATTGGGTCCAATCGGGTGTTTGCCGGCAATAATTAATGCAGTTAATCCAAAACCAACCACTCCATGTTTAGAAAGTGTTAATCTTCTGATTAAGATTTTCAATTCTGGAATTCCCAGTATGATTCAAGAACTTACTTCCACCCTGAAAGGCTCCACATTTGTTTATGGTGATATTTTTGATAAGAGCTATCAGCAAAACATATCTCCTCTTACATATGGTACGTTGATAGTTTCTCGTGTAATTTTTCTTATGTGTCATTCGTATTTTGAGACCTTTAATTGCATATCATTGGAGACGTTTTAAATGCTAAAGAGATTTCGTTTTTGAACAATTTTTAGGATTTTCTGAAGGAAATACACCATGCTGTGTAGTTGGAGGGAATGGGACAACACTTTGTCTTCCAAATCAGATGCCTTGCGAGAACAGGAACAATCATCTATATTGGGACGCATTTCACCCGGTTCAGAGAGTAAATTATGAAGTCGCTAATGGATGTTTTAGAGGATCGTCGACTTGCTTTCCTATTAATGTTGGTCAATTAGCAGGCATCTAGTTGTTTCTATTCTTTTAATCTGCTTGTAAATTATAAGCAGCAGTATATTCATTCATCTAAATTGGATGGATGATAATAATAATAATAATTAAAAAACTCATAATTTGCCTTATTCTATTGTTCGTTGCGTCAACTTAAATCTTTCAGCCAATTATATTTCAAACCTTCATTCATTAAGCAACATAATTAATAACAAAAAAAGAAAAAACACACAATACGCCAACTGACATGGTTGGCCGGTAAACTTATATAGTAACCAGCAGTACCAAGAATGAAGAATTAGAGTATAACATCGATGGAATTTGAACCGCAGCAATAACAGTGATTGGTAGCTGCAGGCCCAAAAATTGTGGACTCAACAGCATGGCATGCAGCACAACATGTATTTGCGGAAAATCCCACAACTACACCCATACTTCCAATTCCTAAGTCTAACATCCTTCTTTCACAAATTTAAGATAAAAGTGCCAGAAATATAAATAGAAGCAACAACTTTTACATGGTTCGATAAATGTGATCTACATCCATGGTTCTTCACTATGAGTGTTGAAATTACATGAGTATTACATTTAGAATCTCCATTATATGGGTTTTTGGTAGAGCTCTTGATCTAAATGGTGGTGGTGGAGGATGAAAGAGAAGAAGAAGGAGATATTATGAGCTTTACTTTCTCTCTACATTGATCTCTCTCTCTATCATTTCTAAGCACTTATACAGGCAAATTTATCCATAAAAGACAATCATGATTCACGTGCAAGATCATAGTTGATTGATTCTGTTTCAGTTTGTCTTACTCGCCAGGCTTTTGGGAGCTGTCTCTATCTGTCGCACTGTGGTTTGGTTTTTCGTGCAACTTCTGATGGAGTTTGTAGTCACGTGTATTTATCGCGTAACTGTTCATTCGCACTATTTCTTATTGATGCGTGATTACTCTTTGCCTTGTCTTCTGGTAATTGTTATTCTTCATATTTGAGGTTGGTTTTGTCCAGAGTAAACTTGTATGTTTGGCTTGTGCGATATTTCGCCCCTACACTCCACACTAACAACACTTCCAAGATAAGTATTTGCACAGTATTTTTTACGGCCACACATAGGTATGGGGCTTCCAGCGCACCCAAGGTTATTTCAAAATCCTCTGCCGCATCCATTAAGATCAGGGGCAGCTTCGTGACCGAGAATAGTTTTCCCGGAGCATTGGTTGTCACAAAAATTGTCCAAAATTTTGGCATTTACTAAATGTACATAAAGAGTTTTGATTTTGTTTTCTCTCACAACTATGAAGAGATTGATATTACCATTTTGTATATATATTGATTGTAATTACATTGCATGAGTGAAGATCCTAATACTATAAATATATCAAAGGAATTAAAACTAATTACAACAATTTCTCAATCACATATTATTCTCTGCATGAATTGATACTAATCTTCTTTCCATAATCTTCTTTGCATGACATCAATCACATATTATTCTTGCAGATACTAATCTTCTTTCCATGTTTATATTGCATGTACTAATCTGCTTTCCATGTTTAGATCATTGAATAATGGTAGTGATTGATGTTATCTTCCTTGCCATATATAATAGTGATTGGAAATATATACGTGACTTAATATGACGTAATAGTACACATTGTCTGTGAATGCAACCAAAAAATGTTATCTGATGATGTGTATATGACATAAAGTACTAATATATAATCGAGAGAGAAGAAAAACAAAAGAGAAAAATGAGTCACACTTACTTAGAGGTGTAAAACGTGCCGTCCCGGCACAGCCCGGCACACGAAATCGCGTGCTTCACGTGCCATGTGCCGTGCTGTGCTGTGCCAACGATTTAAACGTGTTGTGCCGTACTGTGCTTTACTAGTCAAAAGCTAGGCACAGCACAGCCCACGGGCACAACACACGAATAAACGTGCCGTGTTGTGTCGTGCTGGCACACGTGCTATAAACAATTTGAAATCACTTAATGTATACATTAAGTCGGACATTAACACAAGAATTTAATTAGACAACATATCATTTGAAATTATTTCAAATAAAATTAACAAGTGTATTCAATAAAAAGAAATAGCCCATCAAATATAAAATTGGATTATTGTCATGTATATTAATGTTCTAGTTAAATATAGGTGACCACATTATAACAATGATATTGAAATATATTTTCCAAATATTAAGGTATTATATGTGTTGTTATAAATAAGCCAACATAAAATGGTAATAACTAGCTAGAATAGTGACTCTTTTGTAAAATATACAAAAAATGTGATGTATTATGCCTTGTTATATGGTGTATTTGTACATGTTATGACGTGCTCTCTTAACGTGCTGTGCTGGGCTGGGCCACGTGCTTATCCGTGCCGCGTGTTGTGTTGTGCTATTGTGCCAATTAGTCAAACCCAGCACGTCTCATTTAACTAACGTGTTGTGCCGTGCTGGGCTAAGTCACGTGCTGGGCTGGGCTGTGCTCAAATTTTAACGTGCTGGGCTGGGCTGTGCTCGTGGTTGCACAGCCCAATTTACACCTCTACACTTACTGAGAATGGAAAACAAGAAAAACAAACAATAACAAACCAATGAGATTGAAAGGATTGTTTGCCATGATCGATTGATTGATTATTGATAGATTCGAAACACTTGATCTTTTGAAGAACGTAAGATTTGTGAGGTGGTTTCTCTTGAAGTATTTGGACTCGTTTCTTAGAAATCTCTGAATTCAACAAATTGATACCTAAAAAATTAATATCTGAAAAGAGCCCTTCCTTAGTCATGTACTGATTTACGCAACTCATTTATTTTAATCAGGATCAATTATAGTATACTAAAATTAGTTAGAGTCTAAACAAATCTTATTTAGAATAATCTTAATCTTACTGGTTAGCGCAAATGAAATGAAATGAATTATAGTTCAAAAAGAAATAAACTGGGACAGCCTAAGATTCCCGTAGTAACATGGTAAACGTCCGACATAATATCTAAATGCATGTAACTTCTTAAGTTTACATTCAACATAACGGATCTTATGTTTGGTATACTATAATCACAGAAAATAATTGGTATACTATAATCCACCGTAATTAAAATAATTAATTGTATATTGAGTTTGTCTTAAAGTTGTGACTTTGATCTTTCGTTATGAGTTTGGGGTGGGCTTATGAGAAATGCTCTGACTATCATTAAACAGCAAACTAAAACAAGCAGCCCCATATTAAACAGAGCCGTGCAGTAAGATCAATGGCGCTGATATTTACCAAACAATTCCTACATAATACGTATAGTGTTTCTGTTCAGCAATTATTTTCAAGAACACATGGAAGATTTGATTAAACTAAACCAGCTAATTCCGGTATATTTTTATAGTCCACGTTAATAACAATAATTAATGGATTGCCTGCCATATTGGACTTTCCTTAAGCTGAGTCCGGACTTGGCTTGTCAGATTTTATATAGTTTTATGAAACCCAATTGGTTGCCATTCACACCTAATTGTTTATGCTCGAGATGCCCACCCCTCACCATGTTGTCATCATCAATTTTATGATATAAATATTAGTTATGGATTTGAGAAACCACAAACTGCAGCTATAGTCTTAACTTAATCAAGATTACTGCGATTCAAACGATGGAAAAAACTACATCTCTGCGGTTCTCTCCACTTTTTCTTGGTCTCTTTCTGGTTTTGATTATGTTGTTGAGTTCCGAGTAAGTTAACTTTCTTTCTTGTAATAATTTTTTTTCTCTCTTTAATTTCTTTTAGGTATTGTTGTCTAATTACTAACTTCTTGTTCTTGTTGTTGTTATATATATATATATATATATAGGGGTGTGAATGCCGACGGCTGTGCGGACTTTTATCATAGCGCAACCCGCATTTCCATAGATACAGTCTGTCGAGATGAATGTGCATCTTTCTATGGGGAAAAGCTTTTGACTGCCGAAGTTCATGATCTGACTTGGTTGGGTAGATATCAATGCAGATGTTGCTACACAGATTAAACCTCTTACTATCTGATCAATCTGGTCACAAATACATCGCCATTCCTACAGTAGCATTTCTTGTCTGATCAATATGCCTGCTTCAGCATCAACTGTATGTGTTGATTCCGTTTTATTAGTATTTAGTATATGTTGTTTTCTTAATAATTAGCATCATTATTGGATGCCATCTTTTTCGTTTTTAGAGTCAGTGGCTCTGGCTTTGGATTGCAGTAATAAATAATATTGTCTTATGTTAAGTTTTTTTACATAAAATTAAATTAAACCAAGGGCAAGGGACGACAAAGAGGAAATGAGACTGAATGGAAAAGGATTATTTGCCATGATTGAATGATAGATCAAAATAATTAATATTACTTCAGTGATCTTTAGATATGTGAAGTGACGTTAAATCAATAGAATCCATACAAAATTAAGATCGATGCTTGTCACACCTTCTGCAATGGGTGCACTTGTATTTGTATGTGTATACATTGAGTCTAAATATATCAAGAGAAACCATATTTGTATGCTTGTCACCAGTACTCTTCCGCCATCACCAGTAGTCAACTCTGATCGATCAAGTATCTGCGCCTCAGCGGCTTAATTAGTGTTCGTTAATTAGATCTCGTTGGATCTTGATGTACTAGCAAGGCGATTCTGTATGTACCTCTACAAATCTGACCAAAATAAAACAACAAATGTGTACTTCCTTTAATTTACCATCATGTTCGATTCCATGTATCTTGTTCATTTTTATTATCTTTTGGCTTTGGATTGCAAGTTTGCAATAAGCCAATATAATTAGTGTGTGATTTTGTTTAACCATGGCAGTAATTAAATAAAACAAATGAGAAACTCGTTAGCATCAAAAGAAAAAAACTAACTGGGGAACAATATTGAAGAATCTTTCAATCTTAAAGGGGCTTGAAATATAAGTCCTGCGATTTGATTTCAAGTCCCATCGCCATTGGAGTAACTAGCAGCTTAATTGGGATTGTGAGATTTGCCTCTCTATAATTATGGCCCTTGCAGAAGGGAATTCTGGCTGTTGATGCCGAGCTAAGAAAAACTATCTGATCAAATCATTATTAATAGTAGAAGGAATAATGCAATTGCATGTAAAACATACTACCTCCGTTTCCAAATAATAGGCAGGTATGTGTGTAACCTGCCTATTATTTTGAAATGGAGGGAAATGAAACAAATGAACTCACGCCCATTGATTTTTGCTCGAGTAACTGTGGAACTTTGATGTAATACCTGGTATTACATGTTTATAACAGTCGTGTTATCGCGAACTTGAGTGCATGACAACACAATAAGCATGCACTACCAAACAATAAGATATGGCATCCATTTATTTATATATGTATACATGTACACATACCGGACCATTTAGATTCCTTTAGAGATGCGTCCATTTTGTGCACTCATCCGCATGAATAATAGCACGGTAGTAAATCAAAGGGATCAACATCCATAATTATGTTATTCTTAGGGACGTACTCCGCGGCTAATAATTCATTAAAGTCAATGGTTTGCTTGAAGAATCTTGACAGTATCGTGTGGGCAGTAGTTTCCTCGCGATTAGACAAGCTAATAATGCTGCAGGTATACCTCAGCGGATGCAAACTAAAATACTAAAAGAATAGAGTTGCATTATTAGCTCCAAGTAATTTACAATAATAATATGTCGTTGGCAAAAAACAAATCATAAGAGTTGACCACATCTCATCAAATTTATATTTCCTCTGTTTTTGGAAAATATATACTTTCATTTTTTTTTCAATTTGACCTATTTTTAGGCTAAAATGAAAAACTGAAAGTATCTTTTTTTCAGAAACGGAGGGAGTATTATAAATAGGCCAATCTTATGGTATTGAAATTCCGCACACCCAGCTGTTACTGCAATTGAAACCATGGCAAGAGCTGCATCTCTGCGTTTGTCTCCACTTTTTCTTGGTCTCTTTCTGGTTTTGATTGTTACGATGATTTCTGGGTAAGTTAATTTAATTTCTTCATTTTCCTTTTTTGTTTATGTATTGTTAATCTAATAACTTTGATGTTTGTTGCTGTTGCCATTGTTGTTGTCTTGTAATATATATAGAGGGGTGAATGGTGCCACCATATGTGTAGACACCCTACGCAAAAATTTTCCTTTTAGTAGTATCCGTTGTGAAGCGGAATGTAAAGAAGCACTACCTGGTTTCGAAATTTCAAGTTCTGGAGTCTATATCAATACCACCAGTCTCCTCAAATTATGCAAATGTTGCCGCGAAGATTAAAAGTCATACTGCCGTGTACTAGTCTTCCATCACAAGCGTAACAATTTCTACTCTGCTCACGTACCTGCTTTTACCAGCGGCTTAATGTCCGTCTAGATCTCATTGGATCATGGTGTACTAGCAAGACAACTCTGTATGTACCTCTACAAATCAGACCAAAATAAAACAGCAAATGTGTTGTGTCTACTTCATTAGTATTGTTCTTTTTTTAATGTACCATGAAGTTCGCTTCCATGTATCTTAATGTTCTAAAAGAGTGACTTTAACATCTGAATACAAGAGTTCGTCTTCTCTCTTTCTCTCTCTAGAAAACCTTTGTATCTTATGCAAATACTTATCCCATTATTTGTCTTAGGTATCACTACCACATTTGCAATTCATTCTGGGTATTTTGCTTGCCGTATAATTCCTGCATCCAACATCTTCTGCAATTCTTCTTCTATTTGAGGGTGATATGTTGTTGCTATTTGTATTATTCTCTGCTTGAATGGTCTTACATTTTAGTTAATTTCCAAATGATGACACGCAACTGAAGGATCTATCCCAAGCATTTCGTCCATGGGAAAACAATTCGGGGTATTTGTACAAAATTAAGGATACAGAAATAAATTTACCCATGCAAGTGTGCTGAGAAAGACGGTCGGGAGACTTCTATCTAAATCGCTGGTTCTTTCAAACTTCTGCCCCCACTTATGTTTTCCACTCGCTGATTTGCGATATCCACATTGACATTAACATCGTGCTTGTTCTTCGTTCTTAATTCGGCAGTCTTCCTCCTTCCTTTGCTTCCTACAATAGAAAACAACAAAATGTATTCAAGATCAAAACCAAATAGCCAAATTTACTCAAGATACACCCAGGTGCAACATGAAAACCAAGCAAAACATATCCAAATTTACTCAAGATACACCCAATACCAGTATCAGAGTTCTCTGCAACATTAAACCCAAACATAGACAATTTTACTCAAGATGCACGCAGGTGTATCTGAGTTCTATGCAACATGAAAAGAAAACATAGCCAATTTTACTCATGATGCACCCAGGTGCATCTGAGTTCACTGCAACAAGCAAACCAAACATATCCTATTTACTCAAGACGCACCCAGGTGCATCTGAGATCACTGCAACATGAAAACCAAACATAACCTATTTACTCAGGATGCACCCAGGTGCATCGGAGTTCACTGCAACAAGCAAACCAAACATAACCTATTTACTCAGGATGCACCCGGGTGCATCTGAGTTCACTGCAACAAGCAAACCAAACATAACCTATTTACTCAGGACGCACCCAGGTGCATCTGAGTACACTGCAACATGAAAACCAAACATGCAATTTCAGATTTCAATTCAAAAAAAAAAAGAAAAAAAAAATCAACCAACTGATACACCTAAAGTTTCATTTGAAAATAGATACCCAATTCAAAAACATAATTTCAAAATAGATACCTAATTGATAACCTGATGTACCATTTCCTAATTTAGAAATCAAAAATTAAAAATTAGGGATAGGAGCTTACGAGTTCTAGGTCCTTCGTTGTTCATCTTGTGAAATTGATGAAATAAACAACCTTTATGAGCTTTACGGAATAATTGAACTGAAAAATTAGGTCATCTGAAAAACAGATTTAGCTCATTTCCGATGCTTTTCTTGGTTTTGACGATGATGATGGAGAATACGAAGAAAAAGAAGATGTTGGTGAAGGCGGTGGTGGTGGTTGTTTTCCTGGAGAAAAGAAGATGATGGTGGTGGAGAGATTTGTCGATTGTCAACGATGGGGTTTGGGGGAGAGGAGAAGTTATGTTTTGGAAAGAAGACGATAGGTTGATATGAACGAGGTGAAGAGAACATAAACTGGAAGGGTAAGACGGTCTCTTTAGTTGTATGTCTTTTTCACCCAGACACATACTTTAGCAGTCCATTGCTACCAGCCTTTAGGGGCCTATGTAGGGCTGCCAACGGGTCCAAACGGGTCCGGGTAGCATACTACCCAGAACCGGAACCGGTTATTATATTCGGGTCCGGGTCCTATCGGTTCCGGTTCCGGTTCTCAATTCTATAGACCTAGAACCGGACCCTATAAATACAGCGGGTAACCATCGGGTCCGGGTATTTATCGGTTCTCATGATTGCCTTCATGTGAATCCTACAAGATCATATGGTACATATATATGCATAACGTCAATATATAAGTGATGAGTTTCATCAGTTCCATCTCTAACATATACTTATGTAAAGTTAAGCTGCCGTAATATAAACCACAAAGATTGGCAGACTTGACTTATATAATGTTGCCAAGAAGAAAGACCTAATATAACATCCAAAAAATTGGCAGATCTATATATCTATACTATTGCCAAAAGAAAGAACTGCATCTGCGGGTCTCCTTTACAAGTATTAACAAAAAAGAGGAGATAGCTTGCAACTTGGCGTTCCTTGGCCATGTCAAAAAAAAAAGCTCCATTTGTATCAATAGATAATTCAGCATCATGTCATGCAGCTGCAATACATACAAATAAATATTTCAGTCATAAACTATCCAAGTTCATAAGCAGACCTCAATTTGCACTCACAACAACTCTAGTGTGGCAGTGCGTACCCAAGTGTAAGCAATGTAAAGATGTTTCAACTTTAGTGATGAGTTTCATCAACAACTCTAGTGTGGCAGTGCGTACTCTAATTTGTATAAGATGTTTCAACTTTTAACAATTCCTAATTTCCCTAGATAGGTGCTCATAAGCTATCAGATGTTTCACACTTTCCAAACCATAAAGTTAAAAACCATAGAGTGAAATGATAAAGTTAAAAACCATAGATAGACTGAAAACGTTACCTGACATGCAGCATCATATATCTCTCCTGCAATTCATATTAAGAACTTCACAAAAAAACAAAATATGTGTGGTATTCCTGCAAAAAAAACTAACAGATTAGTCGAGGCATATTACAAATGGATAATAAAAAGATCCAAAACAATATAAAGAAGAGGGAAACTGTAACGTAATATATAAACCTCACTTTGCAAACATAAAATCAGTCAGACAATATCTGACACTGCTCAGTATTGCCATCACCATTAGTTCCATCGCCTTCGCCTTCTTGTTGCTGACTAATTGAATCTATAATGGTCTGTAGGGCAGGATTATTTAACTTAAATCCTTTACCTAACATAAGAAAATGGTCAGTCACCATATGAACCACAGTAAGTGATCAATATACCGATACATAGATAATGATTAACACAAATAGTTTGAAAAAGATAACTTACTCTCCAGTCCACTCCTTATCCAATCCTGTCCGCATATCAAAGCTTCAATTGTCTCTGGAAGCATTGAAGAACGAAATTTATCAACGACTCTACCACTAGTGCTGAAAACGGATTCAGATGCCACAGAGGATGCAGGAATTGCTAAAATATCACGCGCCATCAATGCAACGATTGGATACTTTCGTTCATAAAATTTCCACCATCCCAGAACATCAAAACTGTCATCATTCACACCACTTCCTTTACTTATAGGGAGAGCATCATCTATTAAGTATTGCTCTAGATCAGTTAGAACAACTGCATTTTGCGAACTTTCTTCAAGATATGTTGTGAAACTATTTCGTTTAGAAGTAAAAGAACTTTGACAAGAAAGAGTACCACTACTACTAGTTGAAACTGGCCTATGAATGTTAACATCATTTGTGGGAATGCCTCCTGAATATACATGAGCTGAAGAAGCATAGCGAGTTGCATATTCATTATACAATCTTTTCAACAGTTCTTTAACTTTTAACTCCTCCCTTTCACTGTTATCAGCATAAAGTTGTGGGAAGTAGAAACTTACTGATTTCATTTTGAATCGAGGATCCAAAATAGACGCTATTGCAAATGTCGGACTTGTGATCTCCCAATACTTTTCAAATCTTTCCATCATATTCCATGTCATTTTTGAGATCAATTTATCCTCAGAATTGCACCACTCATGGATTTCTATGTATAAACAGCAAGCAACATCGAAGTAGCGATTAACAGTTAGGTACTTCGTACCTGAAAAGAGAACGGTGATATCATAGAATACCTTCAAGCAAATCGAAAGACTACTTGCATTATTCCAATCTTCCTCCCCTGGAGCAACTTTAAGGAAATCTGGCTCAAACTTCCCATACCTCTCAAACGCTTCCCTGAATGACAGTGCTGTTTCAAGCATCGTATACGTGGAATTCCACCTCGTATCAACATCTTGAACTAACTTCTTCTTTGGAGCATTTACTTGCAAACAGACTTCTTCAAACTTTCGCTGTCTCTGTGGTGAATCCCTTATGAATTTTACTGAGTTCCTAACTTTCTGTATTTCTTCTTTTATTTCTTTCATTCCAAAATCAACAATAATAGCTATCAAATGAGCTGAACACCGAACCTGGAATAATTCCCCATCCAAGAGCAACCCATTACCTGGCTTTAGTTGGTTAACAAGTTCATCAACCACTACCTCATTGGTTGAAGCATTATCCAACGTAATTGAACCAATCTTCCGATCTATATTCCACTCTAACAACTTATCCATCAGCACCTTAGCAATGTTTGCTCCAGTATGCTGGCCGTCAACAAGGCTAAAAGATAATATTCTTTTCTGAACTCTCCATTCCTCATCAATATAATGCGTTGTCAAAGCCATATAACCCTTGTTCTGACTATTACAAGTCCACATATCAGTAGTAAGGCTGATACGACTCTGAACCTTACTAAAAGTCTCATACAGAAGCTTCTTTTCATAATTATAAACCTTCATACAATCTGTCTTAGCAGTCGTGCGCTTCACAAGTTTAAAGTTAGGCTGTAATGAGGACAGCACCATTCCGAATAAAACATACTCCACCATGTAAAAAGGCAATTCATGCAAAATAATCATTCTTGCGATAAGGTCACGAGTTACTTCTGGAATGAATTTGAAGTTATATGCAGCTACATCACCATCTTCTAGCTCAGAAGCCTTCAAGAACATCTGGTCAACTTTCTTTTGAGTCCTTTGGTATGCAAAACAACTTTTTAAATGTTTGGTCAGACTACTAGTCCCATTTTCACTTTTCGCACCAAGTATTGAAGGACAGTGCTTACATTTTCCACTAACCACTACACCATTTACGAATATCTCCTCAAATTCATCCCATGCCTTTGAAGTTCTTTTACGCTTTTGTGGAGCTGGTGGTGGAGATGTATCCACGACCACGGTACTACAATCACCAGCTGTAGTTTCCACTTCTTTTCGCACAGTAGTTTTAACAACTTCATTCCTCTTACGCTTCAAACCTTGAGATTTTGGAGGCTTAGCTGAACCTGTGGGTACAACACGAGTATGGTCACCAACTACCTTTCCTTTTTTTTTCGGAGTATTGGTTCTGCAAGGGAACGACAAAAACGATGAGTTTCGAAAGCAACAAAAGAACAAAATCCGCATACAATTAGTTTCAAAAGCTGACATATAATGATGATTTGTAAATGGCCAATGAGTCAATGACAATGACTACCAACTAAAATTGATTGTAGCAAGCATATACATAAGAAAATGGAAAAAAAAAATTCATTAAAGCAAAAAAATAAACATCTTATGAGCATGCAAGCAAACCTTTCCCTTCCCCACCAAAGCTAATGTACAAACCATGTTTTAGCCACAGTAGCCAGTACACCCATTTTAAATGTTCTGGATGGATCAATCTAAGCAAAACAAATCATGTTGTAATGGGGTTTTAATTTTTACATATCTTCACTTAAGATAAAAAATAAAGGAAAATGGAAACCCCATTTCAAAATTTCTCTAAAAGAATTTCCGATAGTCAACTAATTTCAAAATAATGAAACATCAACACATCGTAAATAATAGTAATACTGTAATAATACATCATTTCACAATAAAAATGTAAAAATGTTGAAACCCCATTTTAGAATTTCCCTAAACAGATGTAAACAAACTGAAAAGTATATAAAAATCAAACCATAAATAGATAGTAAGTAACTATATGGTACCTTCCCATGATGATCTACAACGTATCAGAGAACAAAATCAATTGATTATTGATCATCGGCCAAAAAAACTAGAGAGAGTTAATCTTGCAGTCGGAAGAAAAGAAAGATGGATCTCGCTAAAATGAGGGCTGAGTTATTAAGGAAGAATATATACTGACCTAATCTTCCTGGAGTTTACAAAATTAACCTTGCAAAATCATTATTATTACAATACCCGATTACCCGCGGGTATCCGTCGGGTAGGACCCGGTTGGAACCGTTTCTTATCGGGTCTATTCGGGTCTACCCGTTAGGACCCGAAAATCACTAACGGGTGCAGTTTGGAGACCCAGACCCGGACCCGATTCACCCGGTTCCAAGATGGGTCCGGGTATTCGGGTACCCATTGGCAGCTCTAGGCCTATGGTCATATGACCCATTTTCCGCGCGTAATTGCGCGGGTTTACTGAACTTGTATTATATAATGTAGCTCATTTTAGATCTTAAAGTCACTGCATGATTATCCTAAATGGTAGTTTTTATGTATGCCGAATTTTGTATCGCAAACTGTAAAACGAATTTTATATGTACGTAGTTCTCAGTTACTTACTGCCGAATCACAAACCGTTTGTCTGAATTTGACTTTTATCATCCGAATAATATTCGCACATTTTCTGTCCGGTACCTATACCATATTCCGAGTTACTAATTAGACTCTATATAATGTTTCTGTTAAGCAATTATTTCCGAAAGTAAGACTAATCTAATCAATATCCGTTTACCAGTACTACTCCGCCATCACAATTGTGGCAATTTCTATTCTGATCACGTACCTGCAGCTCTTCAGGGTCTTAATTAGTGTCTGTCGACTAGATGTCATTAGATCTTAATGTACTAACAAGGGAACTCTTTATGTAGCTCTCTACAAATCAGACCAAATTAGAACAACAAATGTGTTGTGTAGTATTGTTCTTTCATTAATTTAATTACCATCATGTTCGATTCCATGTATCTTTATTTCTTATTTTCCTTCGGCTTAAATTTGATCTGCAATGATAATATATTAGTGTGTCATTTTCTCTAACCATGGCAGTCATAAAACCAGATCAGGAATGATACAAAATCCTTAAAACACTTTTCTCTCTTCACTAATACGACGCTTTGTAGATTAATAGCGTTAGGTCATAAAACATGAGCAGTAAAAGCAGAACTTTAATATGGTCTTAGTGAGAATTTTCGAAGTGCAGTTCTGTGGATATCTCTGGTAAAAAAAATGCCTTGCTAAATCTAGTTCAGAAGGACAGCAATCTAATTTGTCAAAATGGTTAGAATCATGCTAATTTGATAAAATGACAATGCATTTGATTTTACCTTAATTTCCTTTTGTACTTCAATTTTCGCAAGCCACCTGGCCCAAGTCTTTTTCAGATATTGTATGACATTTCTTTATTTATTGAAATGAATCATAATGTGCTCAAGGTCCAATCAACAATTCATATCCTCGTTATTCAAACAAGTAGTGAGCACGTGCGTTGCACGTCGACGATGCTATTTTTCTACTTTCCAAATAATTTGGTAGTAATTCGACAACATATTTTTTTTATTTGAAAATTATTCGTTGTTTATACTTAAGAATCAATCATTTGTTTTGTTTTTTTCTTGTAAATTTTTTCAATTTTTTTTTTTTAAGTTATGTCTAATTTTAAACCATGTCTAACTTTTAAGGAGAAAACATATAAGATTCGAAGACGTATAAAATAAAATTGAAAAACAAAAATTTGATATCATTATTTGTGCTCATTGCGTAATAATTTAAAGGGCTTTCTAAATATATAAAATTTACAAAAATCCGACGTGTAGTTTAAAAGATATGAGATTTTTAAATATATAAAAAGTGCATTTACTTTTATATCCCTGTAAACATTCTTTATACCACTTCTTTAAAATCTAACGGCTGAAAAGAAATATGAAGTCTAATGATCTAACGGACAATAATAATAGTTCACACGGAATTCTATTTGTGAAATCTAACGGTGGAATTTTAAAGTTTGGAGATCCAACGGTTATATTTACTTAAGTTTTGCAATCCCTTGTTGTTATTAAAGGGGAGGAGATAACACCAAATTGACACACACTGCAATAAGCATTCAAATAAACAACAAGAATCAAAGTATAACATCGATGGGATTATTAATTTGTACCGCAGCAATAACACTGGTTTACAGCTATCTGCGATATGGTACTTTGGATTATCGTATAGCAGCACTCCACGCTAACAACACTTCCGGGATAAGTATTTGTACAATATTCATTACAACCACATATAGGTTGGGGGTTACCAGTGCAAAATATGTTATCCCAAAAGCTTGTGCCGCATCCATATTTATCAGGGGCAGTACCGTAACCGAGAATAGTTTTTCCAGAGCACTGGTTAGCACAATAATTGTCCACTGTTTCTCCATTTACTGAATGCACATATTTTCTGCAAACAAAACAAAAGGTTGTTAACCAGAAAGAAATAAAATACACATGATACAAATTAGTACAAGGTATGAAAGATCGAGAAAGAAATAAAACAAAAGATAATAATGGGCAACTTACTGGGAATGGAAAACAGCAAGAATAATGAAAAACAAACCAAGAGACGAAGAAGAAGAAGAAGAAATGAGATTGAAAGGATTGTTTGCCATGATTGATCGATAAATTAGAACACTTGAATTAGTTTAGATATATGTGAGGAGTGAGGTGGTTATTCTTCAAATACTTTGACGTACTATATTTATAGACATACAGATAAGTACAACCATTGCATAGTATTCGTATGAACAAATAGCGTTTACTAAATATAACATTATTTTTTATATATATATATATGCATCTAACTAAACAAATGAAAAATTATCTTTAGAGAACCTTAATTATTAGTACCGGTCGGCTGTTTATGTTGTCTACTTGTCTTTTCATTAATGTGAGGAGTTGCGTAAAAGTTGATCGAGCCATGTTACCATGCATATACCTTGGCTAAATTCTCTTTTAAAGTCTGGCTTTCACAATCAATTATCAGCGATTAAATAAAATGATGCCATCTTATATTTAATTATACATCTCACTTGAATGCATAATACCAAATTACCAATAATTAACTTAACTGAGATTCTCTTATGATTGTTTATTAAGAAATATTCTCTTATGATTACTAACAAGAAGAACACAGGCTGGCCTTAATTAAGCACTCCTGGCCTTTTCCTACAGGCTACAATTGTCACTAATTCAAATATTCTTTTATGTGGTTAGTTTACGCAATCAGGATTAGTAAAGCTGGGGACTTTTGTGGAGAGGAGAGAGAAAGAGCGAGTTTTTCCATAGTCTTCTTCGTCCGAAAATGGTTAATTACATCAGAGCAGTGGATAGTGAGGGCTTTATTACGGCAACGAGAAGGAGAACAAGAATTCCTGAGAATAAAAATATTCCGCACTCGACTAGGGGTGACGAGGATTTTGGAAGTGGAAGATCAAAAATGCCGTCAAGAGAAGGAAAATCAATCAAGGTTGGAAGAAAGATCATTGGCGGATCACTACGAAAAATCTGACCAAAGGCTACTAACACTACAACAAAAACATACATGGATCATTCTTAAAAAGTGTGATCTAAGTACTGGTTGTTTGTGATCTTTGCCAGTATAATCTAAAGGGTGATCTATAGATAACAACTCTCCTGCAATGAAAAGTGTGATCATACCCTATGCAAAGAATATAAAGTTTTGAAAAGTTGAGATCTAAAGACAAGGTTTTTAAAAACAGGGGTTTTAAAAGTTGTGATCTTTCCTCTAAGTTTTCAACCCAAATTTACGCTATACAAACAATATCTTCCATTCCATTTCTGCACATGTAATTCAAATTCAAAACTGACGAACTAAATCCAAAATTATATACATAAATGGGAAATAATGTCATTGAACAGAAAATATTAGACAAATACAGAAATGACACATTTTTGCTGAGTTACTTGTTTAAGTCAGATACACCTCCTCTACAATTATATATTTTCTTGTAAAATGGATTCACAAGCAGAAACTCAAGGAAAAGGTAAGAAGAACCGAGTCCATGGTACAAAATACAACATGATGATAGAAGATGAATGTATTTGTCGTAATTATGTTTTTTTTTTTTTACCCAAGATTGTATCGGTGGTGCACGCCAACATGGTAACACCATGTGGGATAATATATTTCAAAAATATGAAGAACAAACCATGAACATCAATGTTCGTGATGCAAAAGGATTGTCAGAATACTTCATTGTAATCAACCGGCAAGTAGCCGCTTATGTTGCACTGATAATGCAATCCAAGAGAAAAGGCAAGGACAGTGGTCAGA
Source organism: Papaver armeniacum (assembly GCA_023531295.1). Taxonomy (NCBI): domain Eukaryota; kingdom Viridiplantae; phylum Streptophyta; class Magnoliopsida; order Ranunculales; family Papaveraceae; genus Papaver; species Papaver armeniacum. The sequence continues at coordinate 76,947 of JAJJWW010007519.1, forward strand.
CAGATGTTGATTTTGAAAGAGAGGTTCGTACAGATTGGCAACGAAAATATGGTAAACAGTTCGCTTTCGAAAGTTGTTATCATATTTTGAAGGGTTTGAACAAATATAATCTAGATTACTTAGCAAATAATCAAATAGTACCTGAAAAGTCATCATATAATTCTTCTCCCTCAACACCAAATTCTTCACCATTTTCACAAGGTCCATAAAATTCTTCACCAGATACCCCTACAAGTTCAAATACCAACGTAGTTTTCAATAATTATGTTGATGGTAATAATAAGGGAAAACTTTCAAGGAGGAATCGGGTAAAACTGGCTAGAAAATCATCTCAAGAAAATCAGTTCTGGAGGATTTAACATGGAGGAGTTTATGGAACATCAAAAGAACGAAGAGAAGCAAAGATCCATTGAAAGGAAATTTCAAAACCGGGAGAGTAAGAAAAGTCGTCTTTCTCAAGAAAAATTTGGGTTTCACTATGACAAACATAACATTCTTCAAGCTAAAACCTCAATTATGAACGCCCAACAAAAACATGTATGGCAAATCGAATTTGACAGGATTCAAGCACAGATTGAAAAGCAAGCTGGATTTACTAACAACCGTGATGAAGATGATGATGAGTTTGATGAAATAATTCCTTTAAATGATTAATGTACTAGTTTAATGTAGCAGTTTAAGTTTTAATGTTTTAGTTTAAGTTTTAATTTGATATGTTGTTATGCATTCCAATTAATATTAGTTTGAAATGAAATGTTGAAGTTTATTAATTAGAAAAATAACAGTACATAAATAACTTAAAATGAAGCTAAAATATTAAGAAAAATGGTCCGCGAGTTATAACCCCAAAGGTGTCACTATTCATCCACAAAAAATCCATGAAAACAAAAATAACACAAAACAAAAGTAACACAAAAACCCCAAATTTTAATATTGGTTTCAACAAATTTTATTTTGGTTTCATCAAATTTTATGATGAAACCAATATTAAAATTTGAGGGTTTTGTATCAATTTTTAAAAATTTGGCATTTTTGTATCAATTTTGTTTAGAACGCGCAATTGGGGGATATGAAAACTAATTGGGGGATATAGCTACAAGACAAAATAGGAGTCCCAATAGCAATTCTGGGTCACCCCTTATGTAATTATTTTTTTAAATCCTAATATACCCCTCACTAATCATGTTTAGTGGTTAATAATAATTAGTAAAAAACTTAAGTATTTGGGGGATAGATTAGTGTGTGTTTTTATTTTTAATTTGTGTGAGTGAGGAGTAGAAGGAGAAAAAAAAAATTTGGGTGGAATTTTTTTTTGAAAATGGAAGATGATTGTGATGAGAGAATTACCGCTAATAAGAGGTTGAAAAATTGATTTTTCTTCTTTGAATCCACCATTGTTGCAGCTGAAAAAGCTTGGTGCCGGCATGGTATTCAACCAAAAACCCATGCGGGCAATTGTTGGATGTTCATAAATTGTTTGCCACCATTGTTGCAATTTGGTTTTGATGTTGATTTTTTTGGTTTTGAGCAGTACCCAGGCATGGTAATCATGGATTCGAGCATGCGGTACATGTTCGGCATAGTATTTTGCTTAAATTTCCATGCCTGGGAACAGGATGAAAAGTATCGAACGTTGATTTTTTTTTTTTCACTTGACTACCGGCATTGATAGGAAATTCTCGAGCATAGGTATCATGTTAGGCATATAGTCTTCATCAATTCCGGCATGGTCTTCATCTCTTCCTTTTTGAACTTTTTTCTGGTATTAATCAGTCCACTGCCGGCATGGTTAGTTGATATGAAGACCATGCCGGTATTGTTTTCCGGCATACCATGTTGCTTTATTTTCTATGCCGGAAGTGGACTGATTAATACCAGAAAAAATTCAATTCGGAAGTGATGAAGACCATGCCGGAATTGATGAAGAACATATGCCGGAACATGATACCGGCATGGTCTTCATCAATTCCGGCATGGTCATCATCACTTTCAACATGATCTTCATCACTTCCGAATAAAAAAAAATTGGTTTCCAAAGTGAGGAGAAGAGAATTTGATATAGAGTGGGGAGAGTTTAGAATTTGAAAGGTCATCATCACTTTCAAAGATGATCTTCATCACTTAGAATAAAAAAAAAATTGGTTTCCAAAGTGAGGAGAAGAGAATTTGATATAGAGTGGGGAGAGTTTAGAATTTGAAAGGACGGGAAATATTTGGGTTTCAAAGCTCCACCCCTAAATAAGATTAATAAGAAGTGGAGATGGAAATGGGGGATATGATTTTGTTTTTTGATTTTAAGTTTTTGATTTTTATTTTGTGGGAAGGGTATTTTAGTATTTTCGCCCCCAAAAGTCACCCCTTAGCACACACCATGGGTTGGGGGAAGTAATTCATATCCCCCAATTAGATTATATATCCCCCAATTACGCGTTCTTTGTTTACGATGGAGTTTTAATGGATCCCAACATTTGAGTGGGGTTTTTGTACCACAAGTTTGGTTACCTTGGGTTTTTATGACTAGTTTTGTAAGAAAAATACATAAAATCATCTTCCATTCTCTTCCCAAAGATTCAATCTCAGATCATCTCTTAACTGGTCATACAAATTACGGTTATGAATGTAGTTAGTCATTTGACCATAATTCCTTGCAGGGAGGCCTCTTTCAGGTCGAATCTCCGGCCTCAAATCTTCATCATCATAGTTAATCCAATCAATCACTTTTCGGGTTTCTGAATTACCATGTTATGAAGAATTATGCAAGTGAGCATAGTCTTGTGCATTTCACAAGGGCTCAACCCATGTTATGGGACACAAATGATAGCGAACTTCCTCTTCAAAATTCCAAAAGCGCGTTCCACATCCTTCCTCAGTTCCATTTGGGCATCGTTAATGCATCAGCAGGAGGCTGGCGGTAGCATTAAACCAAGGTGGACCATTTTGGGTAGATACCATCCGCAAGATAATAGCCATGAGTGTACTAATGGTCGTTGATCATGAAACGGACAGATGGAGAAGTTCCATACTTCAAATCTTCAAACAGAGGCGACTTGTGCAAAACATTAATATCATTTTGTGAACCCGGAAGACCAAAAAAAGCGTGCCATATCCAACAATCATAAGAAGCAGCAGCTTCAAGGATAATTGTTGGCTTTGGATAATGACCTTTATATTGACCAGCCCAATAAACAGGGCATCCATGCCATATCCAATGCATACAATCGAGAATACCTAGCCCGGGAATCCCATTTCCTCATTCTCCCTTAATATTTGTCTAACATCTTCGTCGGTTGGTTCTCATAAATATGTTGGACCAAAATGATTAATCATTACTTCACAGAACAATGAAAGGTAAGTGTAAGAAGTTGTTTTACCCATATGAAGGTACTCATCATTCGCATCCGCTGGAGTGCCATAACCTAGAATCCTTAAAGCCGAAGTAACTTTTTGTTCGGGACTATGACCTCTAATATTCATTGCATCAAACCTGATAATTGAATTGAGGTTCCACTCGACAAAGCTCTTCAATAATCTTTTTTCACCAGATGACGAGGCATGCGGAATCGACCTTGGAAATCTCGATTAGAGTACACACAATTGGGAAGAAAATAATCGTGCATGAGCTTCTGATGGTAAAATTCCCTCCCTCGATACGTATATCTTCTTGATAATACTTTTTTGGGCTCTGGAACTCTTGGTATTTGACCCGTATGTACAAGCATCAAAACTTCGATTAGTTTATTATCCTCGGCTTCCTCTTCGTCAATTTGTTTGACCTCATACGATACCTTTCTTGATGTAACTCGGGAACCGATTCATAATAATATCCCTTTCTTCATTGGATCTCGACATTGAGATGATTAATGAAACTTAAATTGAGAATATAGGTTAAATATCTGTAGAAGAAGCTGTGAGTTATCTAGAGTGGTAAAAGGGCTTATATATAGGAACCATAGGGGTAAATAGCCGTTGCAGAATAACTACTGGGCGATAACCATTGTATCACCAGAGTTATTATTTAATGCGAGCGATTTTAACAATATCGGTAGCGATAAAGTCATTATCGCCAGCAATATTGTGAATATCGCTCGCTAGAAAGTCTGTCGCTTATTGGTTTTCCCATAGTGGAGCAAACGGTTTGCCATGCCACCTGGCATGCCAATCACCATTTTTTTGGCATGTGCATAAGAATAGGCCTATCCTTAGGATCTTCCAAAACTAGCTGGGAAATTCATACCTCTTCTTCATCTTCTTCGACTCCATGAAACCTGTTAGGGGATTCAAAACCAGGTGGAATGGAGGGATCATAAGATGAGGTGCTTGCACTTTCAACATTCTTTTTGCAGACGCCTTTATTTCTTTTGTAAGAAACCACTCACCAAGAACTTTTTCTTGTTCAATTACCTCTTCTTTTTTCCATTTTTGTCGACGGCAGCATCCAAAGGAGTCTTTTCCATCACACTGTCTTCATTGATTAAGTTTGCAAAAGGAAGTTCAGAGTCAAGAATGTTGTAAGTATTCAAAATTTTTGTAGGTTCCTGAACAGTCATATCTCCTCTTTTTTTTCAGCTTTCTTCTTCTTTGGGTTTAACCATATCTCCTAAATAGGCAATTCAGATGGAATAGGGCCCCTCTCCAAAATAGTTTCATCCACTAGAGGGATTTTCTCAACTCCGTCTTGAGTAATCTCAGCTTTATCCTCTATGTTAACAACCAATTGTGCATAGCTTTGAGCGACTAGATCTTCAGTAGTAACCGGAGTTGAACAAGGAGGCAACAAGTTTTTCTTAGTCTTAGGAACTAAGCAGCACTTGGTACTTGAATAACCAAAGGTTTTGCAGTGAGAGCAAGCATCAGGTTTCCAAGGATACTCGGCCTTCACCACAAGTTGTACATTGTCCACTTGAATAGGCAATTCCGTTGGAAAAACACAATCAGCTGCAACTTCAACCAAGACCCTGGCATATGACATCCTTGTCTTCAACGTTGTTGGAGTATCATTCATGATTGGTGTGCCCACAATACTAGATAACCCTAATTCATTCCAAAGATAAAGATGGACCTGCCTAAGGTTCATCCATACCGGAACTGCGGTAATAGCATCGATGTTTTGCTCTAGAGAAATGGACCAGGGACGAATCAGAAAGAGTTTCTTAGCTATGAAAACATAACCCAATTCTAGCACTTTTATCATGTCTTCTTCTTTGAGCAAATTTGAACAAAAAAGCTTGTTTTCCATGAATAGTCATGGAGAAATCACCAGAACTGAAAACGGCGGTAGCCACTCCATCAATTTTCTTGGCTTCATCAAAAGAAAGCTTGGTTGATGAGATTACTTGAAGATTGTTGTTACCAAGAAAACCAAAGATAGCTAATCGATCTGGGGTTGTTTCAAAATTGAAATTGATTTTGGATATGAAGTTGAATTAGGTTTAGGGTCTTTAATACCCCAGAGAAGGGAAATCCCCAAACCCAATGTTATCCTCTGATAAATTAGCAGGATTAGAGGATTCTGCAATCAGATTAGGGATTGAAGTAAGAATGGAAGAGGATTTATGGTTTCTAGCCATGGAAAAAAAAAAAATCGCCCCTAATCGTCGAAGGATGAAAGAGAGTTTTTTTTCACTCATTTACGAAATTAGACCGTGGTGCTAGTTGTTGATCATGACTCTTTTTTTACTACATATGTTCATTTTAGATCTTATAATCATTGCATGATTATCCCAAAAGGTAGCTTTTATGTATGCCGAATTTCATATACCATATTCACATCACTAAAAAAAATTCTACACTAAGTGTGTAGTTTGGAATTATTGCCGAATCACAAACCGTTGACCGAATTTGACTTTTACCATGGGTATAATGTTTGCACATTTTCCGTTCGGTACCTATACCATGTTCGGGATTACTAACTATGCTCTACTATATACAATGTGATCCCCCTGTTAAGGGATTATTTCTAAATATAAATTACTAACTTCATTATTCTTATTCGCAATAATGCAACTTTGCGAGAGTTGACTTAGCCTATCTGAACGGACGAATAAATGTACTTGAACTGTCACTAATTAATCCAACTGCCAGGTAATTATTACAATAATAATATGTTGTTAGCAAGAAAATGATCAAAATTTAGTGATAATGTCCACCACGTCTAATCAATCAATTTTATTCTATAAATACGCCATCTTATGGCATTGAGATTCCACAAACCAAACTATTATTATTAGCAATTGAAACCATGGCAAAGGCTACATCTCTGCGTTTCTCTCCACTTTTTTTTGGTCTCTTTCTGGTTTTGATTGTTACGACTATTTCTAGGTGAGTTTTTTAATTTTATTTCTTCTCCGTTTTTGTTTGTGTATCGTAAATCTAATACTAGCTTTTTGTTTTTGTTGTTGTTGGCATGGTATATACAGAGGTGTGAATGGCGCCGCCACCATGTGTACGGATGACCTTGTACCAGCCAAGATTAGCAACCGTAATTTTGAGCTGGGTATTTTCAACCCTTGTGCATTCCCATGTCAGGACAACTTACTAGCTGGTTACAGAACTTTGAGTTTCCAAGCCGAGGCGAGGACCGGGAAAATCGTTTGCGTCTGTTGCTACGAAAAGATTAATTAGAGGTCATACTGTCTAATCGTTTACCAGTACTACTCCGCCATCAAAAGTGTGGCAATTTCTTCTCTGATCACGTACCTGTAGCTCACCGGCGGCTTAATTAGTGTCCGTCTAGATCTCATTAAATCTTGATGTAATCTTTAGTATTGTCTTTTGTAATCTTTGCAGATTAATGAGAATTTAATTTGGTCCTAGTGAGAATTTTTGAAATGTAGTGTTGACAATGGGAAATGCAGTTTTGTGCACAGAGATGGTAATAATGTTGTGGATTCTCTGGCAAAAAGTGCCCCTGGCTAAATCTTGTTCAGAAGAATGGCAATACCAAACAATCTTGGTATAGGGGCGGCAAGAATCGGTAGAGGGGCGGCAAGTGTGATAGCAATGTCCCTCTTATTGGTTAGGGGGTGTCCTATATGGGGTGTAGATTGACTAGATTACCCTTTTCACCTTAAATCAACCAAATTCAAATCAATTTTTTTTTAAAACCTAATGAATCAAAAAAATCAAATCAGTTTTTTCTTCATCTTCTTCTTCATCTTCTCTTCTCCTCCATCAACCGTAACCTCCATTAAAACTAAAAATTTTATCGTCTTCGATTAATCGCGATTTGAAAAATGTTTGGAAAAACCGATTAGGGTTTAGTTTATCGTGTTGGATTTAAGTTAATTTTGTATCAAAAATTAGGGTTTTGTATGAAAATTGAAATTGAAATTTCGGATTTATGTGAGTTACGGTTGGTAATAACTCAATTACTGAACCGTGAATCGAGATTTTGAATAATATACGGTTGGTAATAGTTCAATTACCAACCGTATGTTCTTATATTCGAGAATTTCTTGATTCTGGTTGGTAACTATTTTAGTTTACTAATCAGAATCGAGTTACGGTTGGTTTCGAGCACTTAATTACCAATCAGAATCGAAGTTCGGTTGGTAACTATTTTAGTTTACTAATCAGTGAATCGAGGATTCGGTTGGTTTCGAGCACTTAATTACTAAAGCAAGAATCGAGTTGATTGGTAACTTAATGAAAGTTACAAACCAGTATATCATCCTGAATGTTAAGAATTTTTGAGGTGATGATGTACGGTTCGAAATTGTAGTTGACTTACCAACCAAGTAATTTAGTTACGGTTGGTTTATTCCTTTTTATAAACCGTAATTAGTTAAGTTCGTATCAAAGATTTTCTATCAACCGTGGTATTACGATTGGGTTTTCCCCAAATTGAACCGATTACGGTTGGTAATTAACTTATTTCCAACCGTATGTTCTTCAGAAAATTTTAAAAATTTGATCTTTTTACATACTTTAGATAATTTTGATCAACAAAAAGCTAATGGGAACTAATTTTGATCACCCACCTCTAATTTGCCACTTGAATCACTCATTTTGGTTGAGTGAATCAAAATCTAGGTTTCACAAATATCACAAAAGTTCTCCTCAAATTTTTTTTTCTTATAACTCTAAACATCGATTTTTTGATTCTATAATAAGTGAAAATTAATTATCAAAATTAATCTTGATTATCTACACTAATCTTGATTATCATTACTAAACTTGTTTATTAACAATAAGGGTTAATTAGTCATTTCCAGGGTTTTATTGATAAGGGGCACTTGAATTTACTTCTAATGACCTTTTTTGTCTTATTAGGTTGCCGCCCCTCTACTGATTCCTACCGCCCCTTTACCAAGGCACATACCAAATTGATTAGAATCAGCTATTACTACATTTTATGATTTTCAGCAGCAAAAAAGGAACCTGTACGACAAAAGACAGAAACCTAGTGATGGAGCATCCAGGATTTTGGAACAGGGAGAACTTGGATTCTCAGCTATAACTCTTGCAACAAGAGGGATTTTAGAGTCGGTCTTTGGACAAGAAAGCCATAAATCATCAGCTTGTGGAGAGGTGCACAGGTGCCACTGGCCTTGCAAAGATTTCGGGGCAAAGTAAACTAATAACACTGAGAGCTTCATAGGAGTTTCACTCACCCAGGCCTCAAAATTGTTCTGTCCTGTGGTGCTAACTTAGCTAGTGGTAGTCTTTCAGACTCGCACCATCAACATTTCACTACTTGGACCTAATAATGGTACATATATGGCGGATGCAGTGGGATGGCGCCAGTGGAACAGCTCGTCCATAATAAGGACCTGACCCTAGGCAATTTGGGTTTACAGTATAAAGGTTGACAGAAAACACAGTTTTACAATCAATTCCACGCCATAACTTGCAACACAGACTGTATATTTCTTCTATTCTCTAAATTGTACTTTGACGCGTGGCCAGTTAAATGTATTGTGATTCTTTAATGATTCAGATATTGTTATTCACAACCAACTGTAATATACAGAAATTTGAAAAGGGAACAAATGGAATCATCACGTACAAAAACAAACCAACGACCTGTGCTGCGATTATTCACTTCAAGTCCCATCGACGTTTGAGTAGTTTGGAGACCGTGAGATCTGCCCCGCCAAATCCATCCATTATGGCCCGTGCAGAAGGGAACTCGGCTCTTGATGTAGAGCTAAGAAAAAAATGATCAAATCATCAAGACATCAACTGTGCAATAAACGTGTAATGTGTGTTTATGTTCGCAATGCCTGAAGTTTGATGTTTGAAGAACCTACTTTAAGAAAATATCAAACCAATAAGCTACAATAAATCACAGACCTGCTCCGCAGAACGATACATGGCATGGCTATGCATTGAGATCCAGATACACCAGATTGGCCTCCAGCAATAAGCAGGCAGTTCTGTACAGGAACTCCAGCATATTCTGCCCCAGCACGCAGTGTAGCCACAATCTTCTCAGAGCTGAACGGAAAAGCTCACAAGCATTATATTCCATCATATTTCTTTCATTAGAATTTGAAACAAAATAAACAAACCTTTCAGTTGGCCTTGTATTAAGATCAACACTAATTTTCAGCGCGTAAGCAACCTCTTCTGCGATCTTTTGCTTCTGTGCAGAAGCTACTCACGAAGAAAAACTTCAATAAGAATTTGAGCGCATTGAATAGTATTATATTTTTGAAGAGTCGGGGGAGGGAGTGTTAGGATAAGGAACTCGCCTGCTTTACTCACTTCTTTAGCTAGCTCATCATCCGAACCAAATGATGGTCCTTTACCGAGAACAAGCTGGCCATAAAGACTTCCTTCCATTTCTTCTTTTCCTACAATCTTTAACTTGGAAATCCTATCAGCGCCTAGCTTCTCAGCTATTGACCTAACAAAAGGACAAAAAACCTTAGTTGACAGCATTATCGCGGCACAAGCACATGAGCATAGTAAGAAAGTAACAAACCTGGCAAGTTTCTCTCCATTCTTACTGTAGGCTGTTAAGATAACCACAGGTATACTTCTACTGAGTGCATCGTCGATAAAACTGGAAAAATGTGGTAAACATGGGGTTACTAAACATGGCAAGCATACATATGAGAAATGGAATGTCCAGACCTCACTCACGTTTCAACCCCATGGCGTAAAGGTAAATCTTGTGTCATCACAAACTCATCCAATGCTTTCCGCTGCAAACAAACTAATCATTAACTGAATCATTTGGCAAGAATTGTCTTGAACCTTACTAGTGTCAGACAGCATTCTATCATTTTTTCCACCCATGAATCTTAATCTATTGAAAAACACAACTGAAGGATTCAACCAAAATAGAAGGCTCCATAAGGAAGAAGGCATCCCTGGACATGTAGGTGGAAAAACAAACTCCTCACAACGATTACAAACCAGTACTGGAATTTTGAATTGACAAAAGCAACATAATAAGTAGACCATGGTATGCTAATCTCTGAAGTACCTAGAGACTAGAGAAGAGTCTCCCATCATTTTTGTAAAAGGGCAGGTAAGGAATACAAGTACCGAACCAAAGAATCTTGCAATAAAAAACAATACCGAGTAACACCAGTACTACAAACACATTGTTCTTTGGCATGTACCGAACCAAAGAAATCTTGCAACCAAAAACAATACCAAGTAAAACCACTACTATAAACACATTATTCTTTGAAAATTCAGTTTGCATCCACATATCTCGAAACACAGCCTAAGAACACACAAAAAAAAAAAAAACCATTCATAATAAAAATTTACCTTTTCTTTCAGAACACTTTTGACGAACGCCTCTTTCTCATTAGTAGGCAGTGATGTAGGCCAGCCAATCTACATGAGCGGCAGATGCAAGACTACATTAGACATCATTCATAAGTTCATGGATAGAAATTTATTAACCTCTCTCATAGATTTTGGGAGCTGCAAAAGAAAATACAAAAACTAACTCTTTCGAAGAACAAGACCACCATCCGTTCCTCATCTCCACCAGTCTTCCTACAACAAAACAGTAAAGGTCAATGACAGCTTCTTCACCAATACTGCAATAAGCACAAAACATAAGCTTAACAATATTAGCTCCCTTAGCAGTCATATGTCCTAGAAGTGGCTACTTAACTAAGTGGCATTGTTGCCGTAACTCTAAAAAATGAAACATTGGCAGGAAGAATCAACTAAAGTTGGAATTAAGTTGAAATTACGCGTAATGCAAATAACCAGAGCAATTTAACAAATGAATTACATACAAAAAAGAAAGTATTTTTTTTTCTTCCAGAGTTGAGTTGAGAGTACAAACCTCACAAGATCCAAATAAATTGGTTCAGTCCAGTTGGCACAATCCAGTCCTCTCTTTGAAAATGCTGTCAATTGAACAATTGAGGATGAATTTGAGTCATCAAAAATGAATTTGTAAAATTGGATATGTGATGAAACTAGTATTAAATGTAAACACAATACAAACCTAAATTGAAAGCTTCACGATTTCCAACACGATATACATCCATAAGAACCCTGATATGATAACAAAAAAAAAAAGGAAGGAAATTTATCAAATAAGATCCAGACAAACATTCAGTCCCGGAGCTAAAAAATGGAAGAATTTCCTACTTACCCTTCAACTTCAAGGAGTATAGCAAATTCAGGAGATGGGTTTTCTTCAACATCATCATCATTGTTAGAATCTGAGCTGAGAGCTGAAATTCTTGATTGAGATTTGATGGGACAGTAATTGAATTTTGTTGAGATTGAAGAAAAGGGTTGGGATGTAATTTTATAATTGATTGAATGGACAAAAGGGTAGAGATTTAGGGGGGATTTATTGTTAGTGTTGTTGAGGAGGATTGAACATGAAGCAGCAGCAGCTGTTTCCATGGCTACTACTGTGTGATTGAGTGTTTTGGGTGGCGTCAATCCAAAGCCTTGTCATCATTAGTAGTATTAGGGAAAAAAGATAAAGATTTGGATTAGGATTACTTATTTTATAATATAATATATTATTATTAAGTGGAGAAGCTAATTATAATTTTGATTTTTTTGTATCGCAAAGGAAATTATTGTCTAGGTTCACAAATAGCGCTAAAGGCGACCAGGGAAGCCATATTCCGGCGTGTAATTCCGTTTTAATTTTTTAATTTTTATTTTGAGAGAAGGGTATTTTTCATACCCAAAAGTCACCCCTTAGCAGAGACCATGGGTTGGGAGAAGTAATCAATATCCCCCAATTCCTTTTTATATCCCCAATTTCGCGTTCTTTACTTTTAATATCCAATTCATTATAAAAAATAAAATTATAATAGAACTTCCCAAGAAATATAGCAGTTTCAAAGTTTCATCATACCAAAGAAATTTGTAATATCCTCGCAATCACATAGGCTGATTTGCTTTAGTATGCAACTTAAAACAAGTCAAAGCAAACTATACTAAAAAAAGAATTAGGGATTTTTATAAAGTATCTCTATTTTGAGAAGTAATCTAAAATAGTATCCCCATTTTCAACTTTGGTAAAGTATCCTTACTTTGACTATTTTATTCAAAAAGATGATTTTATCCGGGTTCGCGGAAGGTGCTAGTTATTTCACATATACCTAAATTACATCTCCTTTGAGGAGGATAAATCATTCGATGAACTTGAAAAGGAATTATCCCTGAAGGAGCTCATCGAACCTGTAAGTGATGTAAGGATCCTGAACCGGGCTCGATGAATCTGAAAAGTGTTGTAGAAGAGTGAATCCAAGACTCGGTAACTCAGTTCATTTCTAATAGATATGTGGTATGCACTACTGCGCTTAAGTATATATATATATATATATATATTGTCATAACCGTTTACCCAATCAATTAGGTTTTGACCACGAAAAATAACTCATCAAGCAATGTACATCCAAAGTGGTTCAACGTTGTGTTCCACAATTTTTTTTTTTTTTGAAGCATGTATTTATTAAACTACTAAGATATTGTTACCTGAGGTATGTAATACCCCAGAATTCATAAAAAACAATTTGAATTATAAACCAAGAATCAAAGAAGTAACATGCAAACTGGAGCCGTAAAGCGGTCTTCAAATCGGAATTGCATCGGGGGTGGATGTCGAAGTCGAAAGTCAAAAGGCCTTCGGTCAATGCTTTCCACAAGAAAAGTTGTACTTTTGATGGACAACACAGTGTCCATGGGAGTTGTTGGTGGTAGAGGTGTACGCTGTAATTGATTAGAATTGCTAGTCTGGCCTTTATATCTTGATGCTGCGATGAACTGCTTGATTGATATCCTTAAACTTCTTCGATGTTCAGCTTGATCCATAACTTTGAAGTTGGTGATCCACAATGATGTGGTTTTAACAATGATATGTAAGAAATCGATTCTCAAACTTTTTTAAAGATTTGGTTTAAGATTAATAAAAGAAAATTCTAAAGAAAAACTAATTAAATTTGATCTTTTTTTTTTGTAACCACAGATGAACGGTTCGGCTGATAAACCTATGTTTTTTTTGAAAAATATACCAGGTTCGGCTAACAAGTTATCGTCCGAACTTCGCTCTTTTAGGTTCGGTTGACAAGTTACCCACCGGCCGAATTTAGGTTGTTTGAATTCGAATAAAAATTGAACAACTAAACTAAGTGTATTTTTTTTTTAACAAAGTGAAGTTGGCTATCATTTTCAAGTTTAATTATCACCAACTGTTTTCGAATCATAAAAAAAAGAACAAAAAAAGATTTGGGTTCCAATATGCGGATCTGAAGCTAAATCTCTTTGTGCAGTAACTTCACACGACTCATTTATATTCGTTGTTTTAATCGGTGATCAAAGATTTATGAATCGACAATTAATCACCGGCGAAAAATTAAAATCAAAACGGTTTAATTAATGATTAAATTAGGTTAGGTATGAAAATGATTTCTTATTTTGAATATTATTTTGGATTTTTGTTAGTTTAGGTTTATGTTTTGAATTTAGGTGAAGGGTATTTAAGTAATTCTGATGTAATTAAGAGCAAGCTAAAGGTGGTGCGAGTATAACCAAAGACCAAAGAGGAAAAAAGACCAAAATTTGGGTTTAGTCCGTGCTTAGTGACACAAGCGGTAGAAGACTAAATTTGGTGGGGGGCGTAAATTATAAGTTCGCTTTGGTATGGGTGCGCTTAGGCGCCTCCTCTTCTTAAACTTCTTTTTTTAGAAGGCTATTATTGGGGCGGCACCTTCCAATAGAGGGGCGTCACCTAATAGGACAAAAACGGATTACCCATAAGTAATTTCAAAAATCCCTTATCTAAAATAATTTTATAATGACTAAACAACCCTTATTTAGTTAATATAATATACATTAATGATTTTGATTTTAGTTAGAAATAGAATTAGAAGTTAGTGTTTTGGATTTTTGGAGGAACAAAGTAGAAAGTAAAAAAAAAAAAAAATCTTAAAAAAATACCATAAATTTTATTTTACGGTTGAGTTTTCTTCGCAACCAACCCCGTAAGACAAAATCTACGGTTAGGTGACAATGAACTCCTAACCGTAATTGTAATTTGGAAAAAAAAATTACGGTTGGGTGATAAAAATAAAACCAACCGTAAAATTAGTTATGGCCATTTAGTTAATATTATCAACCTTAAATATTACACATTAACGTTGGAAAATAAAAAGAAAGAGTTTTTCTTTGGGAACTTGCCCAATTAATCGGGTCAAAAGGTGAGTAATTTAAGCTAATTTGGTTACATTAGATATTAAAATTTTAATGTGTTTAATGAATACGTGTTTAATATGGTAACTAATTTTGGTAATTAAAGATTTGAAGAATATTTCTTGGTAATGCATCCGTGATTTTCTCTTCCTACAAAATCTTTAACTATAATTATTTAACCATAATTCAAAGCTTTTATTATCATATCAATACACATAACTTTGGAAAGTTAAAAAGAAATTTCAACCGTAACAAAATATGGTTGACTTACCCAACCGTAATTATTGAAAAGTTATAGTTTAGGAAGTTTTAC
>JAJJWW010007520.1:0-30483 GCA_023531295.1 Papaver armeniacum
CGCAACCATCGGCTGGATCGCACCACCCAAGATGGCTATGCAACTTACTCCTCCACTTCGTAATGGCTGTGTATTCTGCACCATTCAATCCAGTTACAGCAATCCACCTCCTTAAGCCCTTGCATTCTCAATCGCATCACTGCCTCGACACTTCACAGCTTCAATTCATTCCGGACAACATTCAATCACATTTCATCTCATAACCACCAAAGATCCTCAACTCATTCCTATTCCCTCAGCCTCAACTCAACCCCGCTTTAGCAGCTCAAACTCGCTAGCGCTTTGCCATGCACTCCGAATCGCACTTGGTACCGAAATTTCCCGTAAAATTCCAGGACCAACTCCCGGGCGGCTCAAGATTTGAGCCATTCCTCTCCACTTTGCACTTTCCATCGCCCCCACAATTCCTTGGCCGAACTCCATCTCGTGTCACAGCCTTAACTCAATCAAATCCACCCTAGTTCGGCCAACTCGCCGCTCATAACATCACAACCTCGAGCAACCCTCGCATCTCACCCATTTCATATTTATGCCCTGAATCAACAATTTGCCACCTACACACTGCAACCGATTAGTTCCAAAGTGTTGCTTTGCCTCGCAATCTCCATTTCTTGCACTAATACTAACACATTCCCGCAACGGCTAGCTCGGGGATTACCGCCTTCATTGCAGCTCAAGCCACTACTCCGGCTCGTACTTTAACTTCTCGGCCTCAGTTGCATACCTCCACAAACTCGCAGACTTACAGGCTCCTCTTCTTGCAACACAACCTTCACTCGGATCCACCCGAGCCATTCTCCTAATCTGGGCTGCTTCAAGGCCATTCCAGCTAAGCTCACTCGCCAATTCAATCCATAAGCTCACTTCAGGCCACCTCGCACGTACTCCGAGCTCCATCACCTTATCACATAATCCTTTGTTGTGCTATCACTCCACCAGACTCATTCAACCACAGCCATTGTGTGGCTCTAATCACCAACACTGCAGTACTAACTCATCCTTTCAACTCTGTGGAGGATGAACAACTTCAATTTAATCTGTTGCCTCCATCTAACCCTCAACATCATAGCGAGCTTCTCTTCCTCTTTAATCAATAAACTCGAACTAGTTTTACCCATCTTCAATACCAATTGCTCCACCAACAATTTCTCTTCATCTGCTTTCCACGGCAACAACAATCATCTCGATTCACTGCACTCCACATTCTCGAATTCAGCCTCTAATCTTCGTCAATCACCATAAACCCATATCAATCTTTAACCAAAACCAAATCTGAGATCAATTTCTCAATCAGCATCGTCATCACTTAGTTCTATCGGTTGCAGAGATTGAATAAACCCTAATCTCTGATTCATCTTCTCCCTGACCTGAATCTCTCAAACCCATTCTCCATTATCATCTTCTCGCGCTCAATTCGCCCTTCCAAAAACCCATCCGAGCTTCAATCTCAATCTCTCGGTTTAGCAGCCTCTCACAATTTCAAGCTCTCTCAGATTGAATACCACCAAGAACAAGCTTGATTCCTCTTCATCCCATGGCAAACAGAATAACTTCAATTCACTCAACCCATGTCTCATCGCGAATCGATTGAATCAGCAGCAATAACATTTCTCTTTATCTCGATCCGCTTCAACTCGGTTTCTTCAAAACCTTAAAACTTTTCAAGTTCCATCAATATTATCTTCCCTTGTCCCGAGTCGATCTATTTCTCGATCTTAATTTAGCAGTTAGCCGTTTTTGTTTCTCAATTTCATAATCAAGTGTGAAGAAATGGTTGAAATGAATGAATGAGAGACGACTCAATTTTTAGGTTATAAGAATAGGGTTGTTATTCAGCTTGTCCGGTCACCGTGATAAGGGCTAACCGATGGCAGCCCCTTAACCCGGACCGGATCAAGCGTTTAGTATTCCTCAAAAGAGTTGCCCCTTAACCTTGGCTCAGCTCCCGCAGTGATTGCCATGAAATGACATTTGCCCTTTTTACTCAATCGGGTTGATTTCTCCATCTTTTCCTCCGCGCGACTCCAGAGTACCTAGAAACTCAAAAACACTCATAAAATACATAATTCACAAGAAAAATAACAAAGAAAGCGTAACTACTAGATAGTAAATACGGTGTATTCTACACCTATCAACAGTCATATTTTTTCACATTTTTTCTACAGCCTAGAGAGGAGAAAAGAATAAGAGGTGGTTACATGCGTATCTTCGCAAACAAAAGCTAGCAGAGATGGTTAGAGTGGGAACAAACAAACATGTGGTCATATGTTCGAATTCGCAGCCGCACAAATTTTTCAAATATTTTTGAACTTTCAAATGTGAAGAAATGGAATAATATTGCGGCATTGTGTGTTTCCTTCAGCAAGTAGCCTAGATGGTCAAGGGGAATACTGAAAGAGATTGAGTTGCGAGATCGAACCTCACCTCACTCTTTATTTTTAACATATTTTTTACTAGGCCGCTAAGGGAGAAGATAATAATAAGAAGATGTTACAGATGGCTTTCTTTTGCAAACAAGCGATGGATGGTTAGTAAAGAAGAGAAGAAGTTCACCATCAAGGGTTCGAATCCCTCATCAAGCTTAATTTTTCGCACATTTTTGAAATAATAAAGGTGAAAAATGCGATAAAGTTACAAAGCATTATAATTTCTTTCACACACAAAGAATGGCACAGATGGTTAGAGAAGGGGCATGCAAACCAGAGGTCAAGGGTTCGATCACAGAGACAAATATTTTTCATTTTATTATCATCTAAAATACATGGAACAAGAGAATAAGGAAAAATTTATGAGTTTATTTCGCAAAAGATTTTTTGAACAGCAGTTGGTCCAGAAAACAACATGTGTGTTTGTGGTCGCAAGTTCGAATTCACTTATGAGCATAATTTTCTTCTTTTTACAAAGGGGAAAAAATGGATAATTTCGCAAGTTGTTTCATTATTTCGCAAACAAGAGGGCAAGACAGATTTTTGGTTACTCTCATGGGTTAACGAGTTCATGGTTGCGAGTTCAAATCCCAACGAACGATATTTTTCGCAAGAGTATTTCGCAAGAAGAAATTAAGTGATTATTTCGTAAACACTTCGCGCAGAGGCGGGGCTAGCACGTTTGGTCAGGAGGCATGAATGCAAGCAGAAGGTCGCAGGATCAATTCTTGCTTCTCGCATATTTATTTTTGTTATGCGAAATTTCGCACAGACTTTGACTATCTCGCAAATTAATTTCGCAAGAGAGGGTTAGAACAGTTGGTATGGTGCGAGAATATGCAAGAGGCAGGTCAAGGTTTCAAATCTCATTTCTCACATTTCTTTTTGCTGCGAGATATTATATTTTGTGCGATTTTTATACATTTCAAGGATGCTAGCTTCGCAAGCAAATCATACACTTCGCAAGAGACAACAACATCAGCAAACCACAAAATCTAAGTACCACTTTCCTTGAACATTTTACTTCTACCGAAAATAAAAGATTTTTGATTTGATTATAAAAAAAAAGCGATTCAATCGCGAGATTACAAATATTACTAAGATTTCAAGATTATAAAGACTTCAAAATTACAAAGATTTTTAGATTTCAAAATTACAAAAACTCATAAAATTCAATTTATATATTTCTCTAGAATATTTCATTTATAGACAATAAAAGATTTTGATTTAAATCACAAAACGCGATACGATCGCAGAATTATAAAGATTTCACAACTACAAAGATTTCAAGACTATAATGTATTAGAATTTCTCTTGAATATTTACTTTGCTTAAATGATATGATATTATGAGAATGAATGAAAGACATGACAGAAATGAAAGAATGAATGAAGGAAGTGACAGAAATGAAGGATGAAAGGATGAATGAAAGAATTAAGGCATGCGATAATTTTGCAGAGATAATGGAAATGCGATAATTTCGCAAAGATAATGAGAAGGGATAATCAAAAATGAATGATTGAACGAATTGACAAAAATGAATGAATGAGTGAATGGGACGAACCTTTTATGGCGCATACACCCTAGTTCGCAAATGATATTTCGTAAGAGGCAAATGTAAGACCTAAAGTGCGTCATATAAGGGGTATCTCTTGACATGTCTCATGGAAAAGGTTACACCGCTCCTGGAACTGAGTCATGGAGATTTGGGGCCCATGAAAGCCTATCCGGGAGAGATACCTTGGATTTCAAACTATATATATAAGGTTATACCGGTTGGACGCCCGAGGGTCTCTTCCAAGGAGTCGTTGTATGCTCAAGGCGCCGAGGCACACGGTTGAGGCAAGAGTGCCTAGGCATTTGAAGTGTCTCGGCCATTCTTGGCAAGTCTTGGCACATGCCGTACTCGGCCCAAGAAAACTCCACTTAGGGTGCAGTCCTTGTAACCATAAGCCCTATAGGGTATAAGGGATAAGAGGTCACAAAAACAACCGGTTTATTTGTTAAGACCGAATGGGAGGAGCTAGTCTTGTATGGCCGATGTACGCCTCCTTGAAGGGGAAACCAGGGAGATGATAAGGCGGCACCTCCATTGGGGGAGCCGATAAGTGTCTAAAGACGGCAATGTCATGGGGCTTTATGTTCGCAAGAATATTTAGGCCTGTCATATTGTCGCATGAAAATATCCTGCCGGAGGCAATAATACTAAAGAAATGATAAGACAAGATCAATGGGTCATTACATGAAAGTGTAACGACGTCCTGCGATTTTGTTGCAAGACGGCAATGTCATGGGACTTTATATTCGCAAGAATATTTAGGCTTGTCATATTGTCGCAATAATAAGGGGTGGCAAAATAACCTGGCTTGATTGGGGTATACCCAGATTAATTGGGGTATACCCAATAAGACAAAATCAGGTCATTATGAAGTAAAGCCAAGCCACCCCTTAACCTTGTATTTTCTAAATGGCTAATATGCCCTTGGTTAATTAACACTAAAATTCTGATTAGGTTAATTAATTGAGTTTAAATTAAAATTTGAAATTATAAATTCAGTAAATTAAACCTTTCATATGTCTTATGAGTTCGATTTCGATCAAAACATTTTGGTTTTGAAAATGCACAAGGCCGGCAAGGTCGTGGTTTGAATAAGGTGCCGGATGTTCTCGGGCAATAAGGTCCACTTCTCAATAACCCGCCACCAATGTTCAACCGGCAGGTCCACTTTGAATAAGCTTTCCGACCAGGTTTCTAAATCATTGTCTCGGTTGAAGAACACGCCGGCTCCCAACAAAATGTACATGTGAGAAACAATAAATTTTCATTATACATGTCAAGCAAGGTCCATTACACATACATTCACGGCTAACAAACCGCCGGCATGGTTTTATACAAATACCCTTCCGATTAAAAAAACTCTAAGTATCAGAAACATTCAAAGGAAGCAAATAGCAGAAAAAAAAAAAGTTGCGGCTTCATTAAAAACTGACGCAGAAGGTATACAATTGAATAACTCCGCCGTCCTCGCTAGTAGCAATTACGTAAACTATACATCCTGGCAAGTTCTTCAACCTTATAGCTTTTAATGCCAAACCTAACTATGAAAATCCCAAGGTCGATAACAAAATACCTTGCCGGCGTCGCAATCGCCAATTCAAAATTTCGGATTTTCTCGACCTAATTTGACATGCAAACATGAAATCAAGTACTAGAGTGAGTTTAAGTAGGCCCTTACTTTCTTAATCGCACCATTTCTCGCTTTTTCTACGCTTTCTATTTCTCCTTCTTCACTTTTTTTTTCTTCACTTTTTGTTGAACTATTTTTGCAATTTCGGATTGAATTCATTGCGCTTTCTATTTATTTGCTTCATCTTACTAGCTCCCAAGGATCCATTGATGAAGATTAATTTGAGTTTTGAATCGACAATTTTAACGAATTGATCGCGAGTTTTTTTTTTGATGGTGGTGGTGGTGGGGGGTCGGGAGTATGGTGGGAGGAGAAGAAGAAGAGAGGAAGATGAAATGAAGAGAATAAAATCTGATTTAGGGTAATTAAGATTATTAATGGGTAAGGGTAGTTTTGTAACTTACCCATTAGGACTCCCCCTAAAACCCACAAAAGGTGTCCCTTTAAAATTGGGTATTCCCCAATCAAGCCAGGCAAAATAAGACCTTTAACTAGGAAGGCAAAATAAGACCACACAAGAGATATGATAAGGCAAGATCAATAGGTCATTACATGAAAATGTAAAGACGTCCTGCGATCTTGTCGCAATGACAAAATTCAACATAAACAGTTTGAAGCTAGTAATGTAGATCTTTCATTGCAAAAAAGATTACATGATAAGTTTTATAACTTGAGAAAATGATTAAATGACAAGCTTGTGAATATGTACATGATAATGAGACTGAGGCAATGCAAATGCCGCACACTTGATATTATGATCATATCATCTCGCGATACTAATAGTGCAGAAATAAGAAAAGATGAAGCGCAAGTAAGAAATTGCGAGGAACAATAAATACGTGAAGAGGAATGCATACACTAAAGACAAAATCAAGAGAAATGACATTTAAAGCTACATCAATTTTAAAGCGGCAAAATGAGCTATGAAAAACAAACATTAGCTATACATTGCAAAAGATAAGCATTCTCATCATACAAGCATCATATTCGCATCATGAAAGCATCGTATAAGCATTTCATGGCATAAACATCGCATACACATTTCATAACATAATCATTATTATATTCAAACAAGTATTTTACTTAATTTTGGCATTATTCAAAACTTCGCAGAGATATTCAATTTCGCACTATTAAGAATTTCGCAATGTGATTATTTCACAAGATAAGATAGGCAGCCCGAAGAGATTATACTATGACATGAGCACAAAACATGAGACAGAGGCAAAATAAGAATGCAAAAAAATTATTAATCAACACTTTCTCAAGGATTCTACCTTATAGATAAAGAACAGAGGCAACTATGGATAACCAAGAAAACATTTTATGTTCTTCATCTTCTGAAGAATCATTTCCAAAGTGGATGTTTACTAATAAACAACAAGAATCCTCATCAAAATGGAGTAATAATTTCGCATGAATAGAGGCAATACTTCTTATTCGCAATCAGGAAGATAATTTATACTTCTAAAAGGATACTTCATACTTTTATATATTTCGAGGATTAAGTACTTCTTATACTTCTTCAAGGATACTTCATACTTCATACTTCTTCAAGAATACTATACTGTGATACTTCAAAATGATACTTCTAATTACTTTTCAAAGCTTCAAACTTCTCAAAAGAATAGAGGCAAGTACGCATTTTCAAGTCCAAGATTCTTTCGCTTGCCCTTCAAAGAACAAATATCAAAGACACTACAACAATGATTTTTCTTAAAGATCGCTCTTCAAGCAATATTCAAGAAAAAAGAGGCAAGATGAGGATTCAAATATCGCAACAACAACACACTTGCGGAATCTTCATCAACAACGTCGCGGAAACCGTCGCAGCGATTTCAAAAATGACATAACAAATGACGATAACGAAACATGAAGAAAGTACAAGATCTTAAAAACTAGAGTGTCTCGTAGATTTAACATTTATACTCGCAGGATGTCGCAAGGTAAATCCAAAATTAAGTGGGAAATATTAGTTGTACATGAGCTGTCATCCACTATGTAAACACTATATAAAGAGGAGAGCAGGAGAGAGAAAAGAGGAGAGACACATTTTTGAAGAGAGAGAGATATTTTTGAGAGAGATATTTTTAGAGAGAGATTTATTTTCTTTATCATCTTCTTCCCTAAAACTAGATCTAGAGCTCTATAAAATATCCATTAATGGAGTCCCAATGTAATCCAAATGTAATTTCAATAATCATAGTGAAGAACCCTAACCCCGTGGGATGTAGATCACATTGATCGAACCACGAAATCTTGTGTTTTATTTTACAATTTTAGCACTTTAATCTTTATTTTGATTATGAAATAGATTTAGATCTATGAAATATTATAGGGGGTGTGTTGTGGGAAATCCTGCAACTACAACTTGAGTAATTTCTGGACACAAAGTGATGCATATTCGGTAGGAATTAGTTTTGTGAGGCTTCCGATTTTGATGCATTAGGAAGGGTGGACTTTTTATGACTTTCGATTATTGGTATTCGGAGGGTTATGTTGAAATTTAGCTTCCGATTGTTGTGTGTAGATAAACATATTTGAACACCATTTTTTTTTTTTTCCGATTATACGTATTCAGTAGCTTTAGGTGAACTGATATTTACGATTGAGCTTAATCGGAGGAAATTGGTTAACTCAACCAACCGAATATGTATATTCGGGAGCGTTGGTTTTACATTAACTTCCGATTATATAATTTACTAACCTGTTTTACTTTATTTTTTTGTTTAGGATAAAGAGGTAAAAATCGAAGATGCAATTGTCTCAATTTAGTGCAAGGAAGGAAAGGGCAGAACTCCGACAGCTTATAGTGCAAGGAGATCTAGGATCACTAAACTCCGCTTCAAGTGATCAAGATGAACTCAACAAGAAAGTCAATAAGGTGTTCAAATCAAGTGTCCTCAATCGTAACCGGCTCAAGAAGGTGTTCAACCAAGTGCCTCTCAATCACAAACAGTTCAAGAAGGTGTTCAACCAAGTGCTCCACAATCACAAGCGTAACTTCAACTAGAAGCACCAAGATAGAGTAGCATCGTATAGGACAACCTAGTGGTACTAAGAAGAAGGAGAAGCCAAAAGAAAAATCCTCCTCGAAAGAAAGCGCAACACCTTTGTCCCACAAATACCGAAGGTGCGGGATATTCCGTAAGGTGTAATCCTTGGGCGCCAAGGATGAAGGACAATTGTTATTTGGATACAAAGACTCCTGGGCCAAATAAATATATAAAACCGAGGTAATAATCGTATCCATTTTATTTACCTATTATCTTTTTCTTCGTAATAGTTTTAGTTATTCTAATTTTTTTTTAACTTGTCATGTATTAGTAGTATCATTCTGATGTGGTTCGTATACTCAAACCGACCGCCGCACCAACTAAAATGCTGGATTGGCCTTTGAAGGATGAATGTGAAAGTTTCAAGAGAATTATTACAAAATCTGGGTTGGCTGATGCTGCGGAGAACTCTATGTTGGAACATGACCGAGTGGTTGTATCGGCATTTGTGGAGAGACTTTATCCTGAGACCGACACCTTCCATATGCCGTTTGGGGAGATGACGATTACCCTGCACGATGTTGTGCAGATTGTTGACTCCCTGGCCCATGGCAAAGGTGTTAGGCCGAGTTCACAAAGCAATGGAATGGACCGAACTTTATGCTCTAACTAAAAAGTGTTTGGGTTGGGATGAAGAAACAACAAAAATTGAGTTCAAAAGATGCATGAAGTATAAAACTAGACAGTTCAACATGGGTACTCTGATGGATATGTTCAAGGGAACCAAGAAAAAAGAAGAGAAAAGAACTTTAACGGATGAGCGGGTCAACCACGCGGCCACCGAATATCTCCTATGTGTATTGGGATATGTTATTTTCCCCAATACCAGTGGCAATCGGGTCGATGCCAACCTTTTACAACTTCTGGATCCTCTCGATAAAGTGCATGAGTACTCTTGGGGCACGGCATTCCATGCGTGGTTGATGAAAGAGTTGAGAAAGGCGTCGAGGCTTGGAATTATCCAAGTGGACGGAACGTGAGTCTACTAAGGCATTGTTTATTAACTCTACATACTTGGTTATTTTTTTATTTTTCTACCATTCAAGAATCATTTCTAATACTTGCAAAATGACAATATACACATGGATCTACGACCACTTCCCCTATCTTGGGATTGGCCATTGAAAACCGGCGTGGGAGAAAGGTTACCTCAGAGGAACAAAGTACGTCTTTGATGACAACCATTCTAGGACGAAGGATCAGTAGCTGATTCGTTTGAGGGAGATTTTGGACTCACTGAAAGCCCAAGACTTATGCTTTGATCCATACAAGGAAGACCGAGCTGATGGACATATCGCGGGTCGGTCCGATTTTGCCCTTTATTTTGGACCGTTATGGCACCCCACAGATATGTGATGTACAATGCTTCAAGGGTGATAATAATACCACGGTTTTGTACAATGTATACCAAATGAGCAAATCCATGGCAATTTCACTTTGGATCTATGGAGAATCGAGTCCGATAAAGATTCTATTACGGTGGTTTACAAGGGTACACCATCTCAGAATTCCATTAGGATAGAAGGGCGCATTACTTGATCAACTAAGGAAGGGAAGCCAACCAAGGTTTTGAAAATGCTCCAAACTATATGGATTGGTACCGTAATGTATCTCATCTTCATGTAATCCGTGATCTTAAAGCAAAGCCCGCTTGCATAAGAGTATCTCAAAGAGAAACCTCCGGTTTTGTAGATTGGTACGTATTGGTTTCTTAATTTAGTTTAATTTTATGGGTCAAAATCATAGTAGTAACTGCTTGATGGTATGCTATATTTTAAAACAGATGAACAAAGTTAAGAGGTTTGTCCAAATGGTGCACTAATTGCATAAATTTCGGAGAGCTGTGTCAATTAAGAAGATAAAAAAGCACCAAGAGTTGATTGATAACGCTTTCCAATGAGGAGTATGCATATCAGGTTCGGGGAAAAAGGCAAGAAAACTACAAAGAAGGTGACCAAAAGAACTCGGGCATCATCGAGCACTCAAGTTGATAAAACCAATGATGATGTTGGTCCAAGTCGTAGAGGTAGTAAAGCTCGCAAAGTCAAATCAAATAGGAAAAACTAAACTCTCGGTGTTTTGTTAACTTTATGGATAACTTTGTTTATGTCGGATTTAACTTTATTTATGTCGATTATGTCGCTTTGTGTCGGATTATAAGTTGGTACGTTATGTTTATGGTTTGTGAATGGTTCGTTTTATGAATTATGAATGGTTTTATTGCTATCTTTATGCATTTAACGATGACTCGTAAGCTAATCACATGCAGAGATATGAAATCTGTTGAATTTTATACAAACAATCGGAAGGTTACTTTATATACATAGCTCTCGATTCTTGGGATATTGCAATTTTATTGTCGAATCGGGAGCTATTTATATTATGTACCTACCGAACTGGGATTTTACAAAAAAATATCGATTCGGAAGATTATGAATTTCGGTGCCCTACCGATTATGCTTTGTGAACAAATAATTTTGTTTTGAATCGATGAGTGCCAAATATTGCATATTTATACACCTTTTATTGGCATTTAACTCATCTTTTGTGCTCTTAAATCATATATTATCCCAAATTCGTATTTTATTTGTTTTCAAGAATAAATATTTGTACTAATTAATTTTGTGTTTTTAGGTAGTAAATAAAGCTCGGAGAAATTGAGGAACCAAAAGAGCAAAGAATTGGAGACAAGCATCTATGGAGCAGTAAAGCCAAAGTTCACGCACAACAAGCTTGCAACCTAACAAGGAGCAACCCATCTACAAGACATGGGCCCAAGCTATCCAAGACCGCGACCCGGATCAAGCCCGTCCTTTCCGAGCCGTTAGATTGGATCTCTTCTTCATCCAACAGTCGCTCCGTCCCTCTTCATCAACATTCGATGCTCCCGCTCAACACCAAAACAGCCTGATTCTCCCTGAGCCGTTCAGATTTCACCCATCTTCATCCTACGGTCGCATCATCGGGCGCATAAATCTTCACCGAGATCCAACGCTCGCTTCAGCTGGCGCATCACTCCTTGATACTCCTGCCTCACACCGAATTGCCCTATACCTATACCCTATTCGACCAAACCCATTCCTCTCTTCCTCTCTTCTCTTTCTTTCTTCTCTCCTTCATCCCCCGACAACTTGCGTGGCTCTTCCATCCCCTTCTCTTCCCCAGCCATACCATGGCGAGACCACCTCACCACCACCATCTTCTTCTCCGACGTAACAACCAACACCGCCACCTCTAGCTTTAGTTATCTCTCACCTAGCCTCTCTCGTAACCCTAGAGGCTGGGTGTAAGATATAAATGGAACTATGGTTTCTCGAGCATAGGAAGCAAACATCAATCAAGAGCCGAATTGATAGAAGAGACGATTGATTCAGAGAGTATGGGCGATTGGGTATGGTTCAATTTCGATTTTTGAATTGAATTAGGGTTTAGAATTTTGCATGTATAAAAAGGATTGAGTTGTGTGTGTAGAAACTTTATGCCTGGGCTAGCCAGAGCACCAACCTATTTTTATTCTGTGTTTTAATTGTCTTAATTATGTTCTAATTTCCTTGCTAGGGTGTTGATGAAACCCCTAGTTTATATGCTAAGAAATTCAGTTTTCATGTGTTCTTGATGTGATTAGATTGTGTTAGGATTAATAATTAGCTGATAAATTTAATAATCCTGTGATAGAGTGTATTGTAAGAAGACACTCTATACTAGGGGAGAGTTAGAGTATTAGTTAATCAAAATAATCCACCCGAGGCCTCAAAGGAAGGTTCAAGACATAATAAGAATCTGATCCGCCTTAGCTTAGAACTAGAGGGTTGATTCAATCACCCTAGTACTCTCTTAATCTTGTTACAACCTTTTGCACCTTAGTTTAGAGTCACAACTCCAACACTTGATCGATTCGACACTCAAACCTTATTTGTGTTATATTTCTCTAGAAACTCGGTTTAGTAAGCCTTTGATCATCTTATAGCACCACAAGTCTCTGTGGTTCGACCCATATTTGCCCAATTCTACATTGAAGACACCATGCACTTGCGGTATAACATGTAGGCGAAAAATAGACCACTTCCCAAGCCTACCAAGTTTTTGGCGAATTCTTCGGGGACTTGGCGTGTGCTGAGCTGATCTGATTGCTTTCTTCACTGTTTTTTTACTCCCCCTGTACATACTCACCTTGCATTTGTTATTTTTAACCCTGTGCTAGTGTAACTTAGCTGTAGTTTTCTTTCTCTCGCATCTCTTATTGCATATTATTAACTTTACCATTGCATTTGGTTAATTTTTGCTCACTTGCATTAGCTTGCATTCATGTAAACCGCATCTTCACTTTAAAGTAATTTGCATCTATAATCTGTAGTTTTTTAGTTTTGCTCTCAAGTTTGTTTAATCCATTGGTCATTATAACCCGTAGCCTCGGTATCATAGTTAGTCCATATTTGTAGTAACTTGTATATTAGTGTCACCAGAACTCTCCTTCCCTCGTCACCCAAATTACTCTCAGGCTTGTATTAATACTCTTTATCTTTGCCTTAACCTGTGCATCCCTGGGAACTAAAGTCTTTGTTGAGCCAGCAGGTACCTGCTATGCTGCTGTGTCTTCTTTAGGCCGATGTCTTTCATTGGAAATTCAGAGCCAACCCAAGGAAGGTGAAGGAACAGCACAGGACTTGAGGTTAGCCTGTGAATGAGCTATAAGTGAATTTTGATATATGCTGAACCTGTATTTCCTTGCATGACAGAGTAGCCACCATGCTAGGTCACCATCTCTGATTGTTTGTGAACTAATTGCTTGCATATCTCAGTGACACTTGAGCAATTTTGAAAACCTAAAATCTGCGCATGTATGTTCTGTGACCTTAGCTTCCATCTCCCCTGAGCTCAGCTCTAGCCCCCTGTAGCTGTGAGGTTGAGCTTGGATAACCAAGCTAGCTGCAAGCCAAGTTGAGGTCAACTGAGATAGTTGATGCCTCATGCTTTAACCTTTATGTATGTTTAACCTTGTGCTAGGCCTTGATATCTGCTGAGCTTTGCATACCCTGAGCATAACCATCTTCCCTGACCTCCATCCCCTGAAGCTTTGAGCTTGAGCAAGACCTGGATAGCCAAGTTAGATATAAAGCCAAACTGTGACAGACCCTCTATAAGGCCTGTGCTATAACCTCCTTAGTGCCATCTGCCCTGTGCCTTGTGTGAGACTTTGTAAGCTTGCTATCAGCTAAGCTAAGTTGTTCAAACCCCGTGCATGCTATACCCAGTCAACTAGAGCCGTCTACACCCTTGTGTGAGCCTCTGTGAACCTGTTGATAACCCGTGCACAACTTGGGTGTACTCCTGTGACCACCACAACCATCTGCCCTGCAATTTGTGGTGCACAAATTTGTGAACAGAGGAGTCAACTGACCCTGTTGACACCTGCAACTGAGTAGTCTGCCCACTAGCTGCTGTGCCACAGCTACTTGCCATGAGAGCTTAGCTCTGAAGTGGCACTGTGATCATAAGACCTTGCTGACACCCTGAGCATGTTGTAAACCGCTGGCTTTGTTCATCTGCTGTTGATCTTATACATCTCGTGAACCGATGATGTTTTGAAAGGTTACGCAATATTCGTGGTGACTATAATCGTGATCGCGTGTATGAGCATGTGCCATTGGAATGAATGATTGAAGGTCTGAGACAGCATTAGCATTACATTTGTTGTATGCCACGCACAACCCTGCACATGCTGCACCCTTGAGTGAGCACAACCTGTCCCCTGTGCACCTCTCACAGTTTTGTTGATTTTCTTTTGCACTTGCCAACGGGTGTCTTTGTGTCAATTCTTGTGTGAGTTTGTGATTGCTCTGTGTTGTGCTGTCACCAAGTTGTGCTGTGTCTTTTGTTTTGAGAGTTTGCTCAAGCTGTGTACCTGTTCAGCTGTGCATCTTGCTTTCCTTGCTGTGCCCAAGTTGAATTCTCCTTGCCCGCGTGCAAATGCGGCTTACCCTGAGCACAAACCAACTTTCAAAGACCGGTGTGTTTGTGTCAATTTTGAGAGGCTGGCTTGGCGATGTTGTGTATCCCCGCAACAAATAACCCGTGCACTTGTGTGAACTGCCAACCTAGGGCCGAGTGAAGTTGCAAAAACTCGGTTATTTTGTGCACATAAGAAATGGGCTCAACATAAACTGAACCCGCTAGGCTTTACAAACAACCTGGGCTTCGCACTACCACTGAAGCCCACATGACCTGGGCTGCACCAAACTGAAGCCCAATAAACCAAACCAAATCCCACCAAAACCAAACAAGCCCACATAAACCGAAACCCATTGAAACCAAAACTGAGCCCACAACAACTGGGCTTTGCATAACCTTTGGGCTGTGCATTTGCATCACTTGGGCTTAGCTTCCCTATTTTGAGACATCATTGGTTATACATGCTAGGATATTTGAGTTACTAAACCATGTCTGGATTTTGGTCTGCGACTGGGGATGGAAACAAATCCATTAGAAAGCTTGGTTACGGGCATGCTTCACAATATGAACTCCCAACAGTCCATGATAATTTTAGGGAATATTATGAGCCTTCTAGTGCCCCCGACTTCACATACCCTAATCATTATGAGCACATGTATCATCCACCACAGTTGAAATGAACACTTTCCTCATACCCAAATCATCACTTTTAGATCAATTAGAAATCATCGAATCTAATTCCCCTAGGCAATATGAAATGTATGCTTGTACCTTATGTGGTAGCTTAGACCACCTGCTGAGAATCTGCTACATTTTACATGAGTTTAGGCGGTCTAGGGAAAGCCATGATAACCATGCACACATGCATCATCCATCGCAGTGGGAAGTTGAACAATGTTATACTCCCCAACCCCTTGTATGCAGTCACTAATGGAAAAGCTCATAGAACAAAGAAATTATATACTTGGATGGAAAGCATTGCATGAGCATCCCTTCTAGTGAACCATATGCACAACCATACACCGAATATGAACCTAATCTAGAGGTAGATGAGTACACTAGAAATGCTCAAATTTTGAATGGGGAGATGAATTTTTGTTATGATGATGATGATGATGAATATGATATGTTAGAAGAACATGTGTATGCTGAAAATATGATGGAACCTTTGGGTTCGAGACGTTAGGCGTCTCTTCTCGCGAACCCTATGAATGATACTTCTTCTAACATTCATACATGACGTTGACTCGAGCTTGGGTTTGTGAAATTCTTGATAAGTAAAAGTGAGCATGCTACACAACTTGTTTGTGACTTAGGAAAGGATGAATCTTCTGTTGACACTAATATTCTTTTGGATCATGATATTATTTTTGTGTCTGATTCCCTGCCCATGTCACAATATGTTGCCTCCTCTGATGATTATGACATGGAGATTGATGAATTGTTCTATGCAGGTGAGCCTGATTTACCTTTGTCTGACTTTAGGAAAATATGTGATGGTGCAAATGATCTTATACATGAAAACAACTTAGATGTACCTAATCTCTCTCCTAAGGCACTTGATTGAAACTCCTCCACCAAACCTAGGTGTAGTTTGTAACAAAAATTGCAAAACCAACTTTTCTGAAAATGCCTAATTTAGGCCTAGAGCTTTGTGCTTCCCAAGTCCTCTTGGACTATTTTGCATCAAAGTATAACACCTTTAGGGAACCACAGTTGGAATATGTATGTCCACTCTGCTTCTAGCAAAACTCACTTTGAGTTAGACCTTTTGCATGATGTACCTTTAAATTTGCAAGATTTTGTGCTCAAAACACACCTGTTTACAAGTTTAGGTTTGGGGAAAATCATTCCCATATACAAACCTTACTTGCATTCTCATTTTATATCTGTGTAAGGTTGTTGATGTTTGTACATATTTTCTATTGGGTTGATCCTCAACTCTTTAGACTGTTAATATATGGTTAATTTTCATTGTATATAATCCAGTAGGACTTGTTAAATTTTTCTTTCTTGAATCGGTTGAGTCTTCTTGTACATATTTTGTGCTAATCCGTTATGATCTCCGCTGAGAATGTTGGATTCTAGCCTTGACTAATGAATCTCTAACCTTGCTCCCGCCGACATCCCAGAATAATCTCTTCCCTTTTCTCTACTCAACATAGTTCTCTTGGTATGTGACTGTTTAAATTTTTTCTATCTGTTAACACAATGAGGAAAATGTTTGATTTAGGTTTGGGGGTGCATTTGCATTTGCATATAGAGTTTTTAGTCTTTTTAATCTTTTATTTTTTTAGTCTTTTTGTTCTAATTCTTTCAGAAAAAAAAAAAACTCTTTTTGTAAAAACCTCCAACTTTTAGAGATTTTAGAGTCACTAGCATGCTTCTAGCTATGTTTACATAGAGAGTCGGACCGAAATAACAGAACTTGGAAGTACTGGAGAACGCAATTGGGTTTCTTAGTTGATTAGAGCGTTAAAGTTGGATTTAACCATCTGGGATGGCGAATTAGGTCTTTGTTTAGATATTCGGTAGTAGAATTGTGATCACCCATAGTGGAGACTACCCATTTTACATCAAGTGAGGCACCAACCTTCAATTTTGCAACTTTCTAGAAAAGTTGTTAGAGTGTGTGTCACCGACGTCAATTCCAGTAGGAATGGTGAGCTACCCAACCGCACCACTTTATCACTACTTTTGATCTCTTGAGTGCTAGTTTTTGTCAATCATGAGGGTGACGTTTAAAGATGAAAATCCTTCTAAATCTCGATTTGCAGTTAACATCACTCTCTCTCGATCAACAGACCCATAGAAACACATCATCGTCAACAAGCGGAGCATTAGCAGAATATTTGAAGAAAAGTTGAGATAGTCCAAGGTTTACGTGCAGCAAACAAAATAAGATGAGAATTAATGAAATTTGTAAAATCAAGACAATACAAGTTATGGAAATTGAGTGATAAAGTCCTTCATCCATGGAGTTAGTAGTTTCATTGTTTTTGTTGTTAGTTTCATTTCATATGTCTTAAAAAAAAATCAATCAAAAATCAAAAATCAAAAATCAAAAAAATATTGTAGTTTATTTTCTTAGTTTTGATACCACCATGGTAAAGAAGAGTTCAAGAAGAAAATTCCAAGTAACAAGGAAATTCGAAGAGAAAAGTTATATATTGTCAAATTTTGTGAAGTTCAGAAGTTCGTCATCAACAGTTGAAAACCGAAGATTGAAGACGTTTCTATGGTTCCTATGAGAGAATGATGTTAATTGCCGATCGGGTGAGAAAGTGAGTGAGTACTCCCATCCTTGCTAATGGTTGATTTCCTTTCTTAGAGATCATCAGAAAAGATTCTTTTTGTCCACACTTCTGTGGAGTCTCCAGATATTATTTCGGAAGGTTATCCTTCTTACCTACAACGTGTGCGAGTTTCTCTCTTTATTCCCTGCTGCACACATGAGAGACTAAAAGCGATATTTTTGAGTGCAATTATCATAAAACCCTAATGGTGAGGCAGAAGTCGAGGCTTATGATCACAATCGAATCCGAGATTCTTTCATATGGTATGGTTACTTCGCTCGCACTTAAGGATGAGAATCGTTCTTTAGTAGTTCTAACTTCTTGTTACTAGCATGCGAAACTACATGTCCTCATAGCTCCTTGGATGCTTGAGACTCTTTACACTCGAAGTTGGAGAAGGTTTTGTGGGTACACCTCCGGTAAACCCTCACGAGACTACAACTCGTCCACTAGGGACACCTAGGGGTTGAAAGGCTTAGTGCATACGCTAAATGCATTCGAGAGACCTGCGACAGGGGTATAGTTAGGATTTCTTAATTTCTGTTTCACTTGAGGACAAGTAAAATTCAGGTTTGGGGGTATTTGATGAGTGCCAAATATTGCATATTTATACACCTTTTTATTGGCATTTAACTCATCTTTTGTGCTCGAGAAATCGATATTATCCCAAATTCCGTATTTTATTTGTTTTCAAGAATAAATATTTGTACTAATTAATTTTGTGTTTTTAGGTAGTAAATAAAGCTCGGAGAAATTAAGGAACCAAAAGAGCAAAGAATTGGAGACAAGCATCTATAGAGCAGAAAGCCAAAGCCCGCGCGCACAACAGTTGCAACCCAACAAGGAGCAACCCATATACAAGACATGGGCCCAAGCTATCCAAGACCCGCGACCCGGATCCAAGCCCGTCCTTTCCGAGCCGTTAGATTGGATCTCTGCTTCATCCAACAGTCGCTCCGTCCCTCTTCATCAACATTCGATGCTCCCGCTCAACACCAAAACAGCCTGATTCTCCCTGAGCCGTTCAGATTTCACCCGTCTTCATCCTACGGTCGCATCATCGGGCGCATCAATCTTCACCGAGATCCAACGCTCGCTTCAGCTGGCGCATCACTCCTTGCTACTCCTGCCTCACACCGAATTGCCCTATACCTATACCCTATTCGACCAAACCCATTCCTCTCTTCCTCTTCTCTTTCTTCTCTTCTCTCCTTCATCCCCCGACAAATTGCAGAGCTCTTCCATCCCCTTCTCTTCCCCAGCCATACCATGGAAGACCACCTCACCACCACCATCTTCTTCTCCTGACAGAACAACCAACAGTGTCACCTCTAGCTTTAGTTATCTCTCACCTAGCCTCTCTCGTAACCCTAGAGGCTATGTAAGAGATAAATGGAACTAGGGTTTCTCGAGCAGAGAGGAAGCAAACATCAATCAAGAGACGAATTGATGTAAAAGAGGCATCGATTCGTAGAGTATGGGCGATTGGGTATGGTTCAATTTCGATTTTCAATTGAATTAAGGTTTAAAATTTTGCATGTATAAATAGGATTGAGTTGTGTGTGTAGAAACTTTACGCCTGGGCTAGCCAGAGCACCAACCTAGTTTTATTCTGTGTTTTAATTGTCTTAATTATGTTCTAATTTCCTTGCTAGGGTGTTGATGAAACCCCTAGTTTATATGCTAAGAAATTCAGTTTTCATGTGTTCTTGATGTGCTTAGATTGTGTTAGGATTAATAATTAGCTGATAAATTTAATAATCCTGTGATAAAGTGTACTGTAAGAAGACACTCTATACTAGGGGAGAGTTAGAGTATTAGTTAATCAAAATAATCCACCTGAGGCCTTCAAAGGAAGGTTCAAGACATAATAAGAATCGGTCTGCCTTAGCTTAGAACTAGAGGGTTGATTCAATCACCCTAGTACTCTCTTTAATCTTGTTACAACCTTTTGCACCTTATTTTAGAGTCACAACTCCAACACTTCAGTCGTATCGACACTCAAACCTTATTTGTGTTATATTTCTTTAGAAACTCAGTTTAGTAAGCCTTTGATCATCTTATAGCACCACAAGTCTCTGTGGTTCGACCCGTATTTGCCCAATTCTACATTGAAGACACCGTGCACTTGCGGTATAACATGTAGGCGAAAAATAGACCACTTCCCAAGCCTACCAGTAACCAAACCACACGATATTCGGGAACTAATGTAACTTATTAAACTTCCGATTATTATCATCGGTAGGGTTAGTTTATATTATTCCTACGATTATTCTATGTGAAGAAAATTTTATTTTCTGTATCCAAACAACACCATAATCGGTAACTAACATGATTCCTTAGCCTCCGATTATGACACTCTAAAGTCCTTTGTGATTTGTAACCAAACAACACCATATTCGCTAACGAGGTGAACTTCTTAAACTTCCGATTATAGTATTCGGTAGGTTTATTTTATATGTTTCCTTCAATTATGACAATGTGAATAAAACTTTGTTTTCTGTATCCAAACAACATAACATTCGGAAATTAAATTAAGTAATAAAGTGTCTGATTATGGTAGCTTTCAAAATTTGAATCTGGGGCAACCCATAATCGAAAGGTTTTGTAACCTATTGGTCTTCCAATTATGACTACATCCAAGTTTTGGTGAATCTGGGGCCACCTATAATTGGTAGTGTTATAAGTTTGATACTCTACCGATTATGGCAAATTTCAAAATTTGGAAAAAAAGGATTTTAGAAAAAATTCATTTTGAGGCAACCTATAATTGGGAGTTTGGGTAATATATTTATCTTCCGATTAAGGCTATATCTAAAACACGAACCAAGTGGTTATGGTTGGCTATGTACCCTCATAACCTATGCAATTTGGCAAAGGTTGAATCTGGGGCCACTTATAATCGGCAGCTTACAAGTTGGATAATCTACCGATTATGGGAGATATCAAAATTTTGGAAAAAATAGGAATTAAGCAAAAACTCATTTTGGGGCAACCCATAATCAAGAGGTTTTGTAACCAATTTGACCTCTGATTATTGCTACATCCAAAACAGAAACCACATGGTTATGGTAAGGCTATGTACCCTCAAAACCTATAGAATTTGGCCAAGTTTGAATCTGGGGCTACTTATAATCGGTAAGTTTATAAGTTATTTTAGATACCGATTATAGAATGGCATATTAGCCGAAATATGTACACAATAGTCGGAGACTAATTAGTATATATTGACTACCGATTATTAGTTAACTACCGATTGTTGTGTTTGCTACCGATTATATAAGGGCATATCGGCCATTTCAAAAATTCGAAGATAAGGGGTAGCTTAGAATTACGCTTGGGTGACCTTTTTTGTCTTTTAGTGTCGCCCCTAAAAATGCTATTTTTTTTTTTCCAGAGAGGTTGATCTTTATATATTTCTGTTGCATCAGAACTGATTGATTGAGTACCTTGCTAAATTGGAGCCTATAGGACTTAATTGGGGCCTATAGCAAGATGACAAAAAAGGTCACTAGAAATCACTACACACCACCCCTTATCAAAATAATTACCTAAGTACCTATTTTACCCCTGATTAATTAGCATTAATTTATCGTATTATGGGTTAATTATGTTTTGGATGTGATATTAACTAATGTTAGAGAGTTCATCAAAACATCAAACATTTTGATTTTTTCTTCGTAAACAGTTCATATAATCGGTTTATGTTCATCCACTTGTAAACCGATTCTGGATTGGTGTTTAAGAATTAACAGAGGACATTTATAATCAGTTAACATTTACATGTTTATAATCAAATTCGACAATCGGATTTTACTTATAACATATATAAACCGATTGTTTCCTTTCATTACCAATTTCCATTCATTGCATTATTATTGTAGGATGCATTTAGCAAATGCATCAAGCCTTTAAACCCCTAGGCGACCCTAGTGGACGAGTTATAGTCTCGTGAGGTTTTACATAGAGGTCTACCCACAAAAACTATACAAAAATTTCTAAAACCATCAATCTTCCTCCTCCGAAGACGATACAGCATCCAAGTATTCCGGGTTATCCTCCGGGATTCTTTCTGCTAAGAAACGATAGCTTGCATCGAAATCGAATGCCTCCCCCTTTTCCTCCAAGTAGAGCCCTTTCACGACTTCATGCTACAAAAACACAAAACAAACTTACATTTGTTAGTGGTGTTTCATTGGAAGATAAAACAACATGGGTTACGTAAAAAAAACCACAAAATTACTTACAAATTGTGCAATGGACAAGGTGAAGGGACGAGTGTTAAAAATCCGAGGTTGGAGAGCCAAAAAAAAGCAAAGTATCGCTTTTCAATGACTAGGTGCCTAGCGTGGATTTGTTGGACACTTCTTGCATTAGTATTCCCAAACTCCTGGATAAATTTGTTGTGTACCCTAGCCCAAAGGTTGTGGAATCCTCCCTTTCGGAGGATTGACGTCTAAGTCGATTTTACGCATACCATGCTTTGGTGATTGCCAAATCTTCCGCGGAGTCAAACGATGCCATTTCTTGTATGTATATGTATGGAATGAGTAGTTGTGGAGTATTTGGAGTGAGGGGGAATAAAATGATCAATTTTGGGGCAAATGGGGTCAGGGGTGAGGTCTCTATTTATAGAGAAAGTCCACTAACGGCTATTTTTTTTTTTGAAAAACATGAAATAATTTGTTATGATCGGTATTTTAGAAGGTATGTAAAACCCGATTGTGTTGATATGCCACAAGGAATCAGTTGTTCTTGCGACCAACGTAAACCGATTAAAGACATGTTAGATTTTGAATTTTCAGACACAAATCGATTTATACATTTTAATATGTGATCCGATTGGCAGAAAAACATCCGGGAAAAATTGCTTGCAAAATCGGTTTATGTTGACATATCGAGTAGACTGATTGTTGGCATGTCAGACTAGAATCAATTTAAACATTAAGTGCATTAAGTTCAACACAAAGATCATCCAAAATACAAACATCAACCACACAAAAATCATCCATATTACATATATAAACCATCCCAAAAGACTTAAAACAAAAAACAACCACAAGTCTTATAAACTTAAAGTTTTAATATTAAAAGTTAAACTTAAAAACTTAAGGAGCACAAGGGAGAATTTGCAGCATGAACAGCATCAGGAAGAGTGACACCACCACTAGCACCGGCAGAAACATCAGCCATTGCACCAGCTTGAGCCATTTCTTCAAACATACCTTCCAATGCCTGGTGGCGATCCCTCTCAGCTGAAATAATTTTTCGCCTCATCCGAGCGAACCTGATGACCTCAACAAGCTCTTCTAGTGCCACCTTATCAATCAATGCCAGCGCTTGTTCAAGATTGGTCCCACCTCCGAAAGCAAACTCATATAGGTGTTGATGGTGATTTTTAGCTTAGGGGTAAAATCGTAAAACCCTAGTCAGACAGTGACATCACAGAACTTGATTAATAATGTCCAAACCAAGCACATTTATTGAACCCTTTAATTTGTCTGCAAGAAAATTACCAGGTGTTTATGGGTAAAAATCGTTTCTGCCGATTTCGGGTAAATTCGGTAGGTGAGTGAGAAACTGGTTCAAACCCTAAACAAATGTGCTGCACGTGAGCACTTTATAGGTTCGAGAGATCAATCTGCACAAGTCCGGCCTAAACCAAGAAATGGTCGTTCCAGACTTGCTTCGGTCACAAAGTGGAGGAGAAGGGTTGATTTGGGAGGAAGCAAAGAAAGGTGTTGAGGAGAGTAGTATCTCGACTTGTATCAGAAAGTGAAAGCTTAGGAAGCTTGCAAGAGATGAAAGCTTTTTGGGAGAGCTTGCAAAGTTTCCTTTCTGAGAGTGTAGTATTTTTCTCCTGACCGAGACTTGTTGTCTGGTGGAAATAGGTAAGACCTATTTATACAAGTCTAGATTGAAACGTACCTGGCCTCATGAAGGAAAGAGAGTAAAGGTGAAATAATGGGAGGAGGTGGTAACCGCATGGTTTAATGGGTGAAAACGTTTTCACCATTATTTCCTCTTTTATTTGACCGCTTTATTCCTTTTCACGCTTTCTTAAAGTGAGCGTAGTGTACGCCGCATCTTTGTGGCCAGCCAAACCAAAACCCTAAAGAAGCATCCCCCAGTTTGTGTTGATGTCTCGAGTGTTGGTTGCATCTTGAGTGCAAATGGCGCTGCTAGTGGCGCGTGTGGCATGTGCCAATGGCATGTGCGGAATGCCTTGGTGGTAGGTTGCACGGTTTGCAAGTTAGGCTACCAGCGTGTGTGTTTGGCATGTGCCAATGGCATGCGTGGCCATTAGGGCCGTGACCTTGATAGGGAAACTAGCTAGCGAGCATGTTGGCATGTGCCAATGGCATGTGTGGCCATTAGGGCCGTGACCTTGATAGGAAAACTAGCTAGCGAGCATGTTGGCATGTGCCAATGGCATGTGTGGCCGTTAGGGCCGTGACCTTGATAGGGAAACTAGCTAGCGAGCATGTTGGCATGTGTGGCCGTTAGGGCCGTGACCTTGATAGGGAAACTAGCTAGCGAGCATGTTGGCATGTGCCAATAGCATGCGGGGCCATTAGGGCCGTGGCTTTGGTAGGAAAAGCCGCTAGCGAGCATGTTGGCATGTGCCAATAGCATGCGGGGCCGTTAGGGCCGTGGTTTTGGTAGGAAAAGCCCAGCGAGCATGTTGGCATGTGCCAATAGCATGCGAGGTCGTTAGGGGCCGTGGCTTTGGTAGGAAAAGCCGCTAGCGAGCATATTGGCATGTGCCATTGCATGCGGGGCCGTTAGGGCCGTGGCTTTGGTAGGAAAAGTCGCTAGCGAGCATATTGGCATGTGCCATTGGCACGTACGGACATGTTGACCTAGTTGCACGTTTTGCAAGCCTAGGGCGCTATATTTGGCATGTGCTAATGGCATAGCGGCTTAGTTTGGCATGGTTGCCATGGTACGCAGAGTGCGGCTTGGTTTGGCATGGTTGCCATGGTGCGCAGAGTGCGGCTTGGTTTTTTGGAATTAGGGTTCTGTGTCGAAAACCCTAATTTGGTATTTTGAAAAAATACCCCTATTAATTATTTACACCTGAGTTAAATGCTCTTAGTTAATGTGTTGCGGGTAACACTAGTTCATGGGGTTTTACGATTTTACCCCTTGTTTAGAAACCACCATCAACATTAATTCCCCTGCTAGCTCTACAAGGGGGCTTTGTTGCGGGTAAGCATAAGATGGTGACAAACTATCAACATCAAACCGTAAAGAGAATTGAGGAGGCTTGTCTGACCTTTTATAAATAGGATTCGGAATCCTTGCCTCCGGTAGCTTTGCACGAATCATAAAGCTGGCATAACTTGTGGGGCCGGTGCAGCTCGGGCGACATTGGGGAGTTGGCGTGAGTTGGGAACTGAGTGTGCTAGCTGGTGGGACCGGCTATGCGTGCTTGCAGGAGTGCCTTGGGAAATTGAGCGTGCTAGCTGGTGGGACCGACGCAAAATGTGGAAGTTGTGCGTGCTTGCAGGCGTGACTTGGGAAACTGAGCGTGCTAGCTGGTGGGACCGGCGAAAAATGTGGAAATTTTGCGTGCTTGCAGGCGTGACTTGGGCGGCCATTGGGAGGTCGGCGCAATTGGCGGGGCCGGTCCAACTTGGAAACCGTGCTTGCAAGCGTGACCGATGTAAATAAGGGGGGAGTAGGCGTTTCTTTAGATAGCAAAGTTTCCTTATTTTGCTTCCCTTCACGTGCGGCTTCAATTAGGGCATCGTTCATGCTAAAATCTGAAAGCGTTATGTTCCTCATTGCTTCCTTTCCCTTTTAAGATCCCGTATTTATACCCAACGCAGCTGCATCATATTCCTTATTTGAGAAAAATTCTTCTTGTTGGATTTCTCTCTTTGTCATGTCACGCAGATTCGAGCCATCTTCTAACCAGTCCGGTTCTCCGGATAAGGGCGCGAGGTCTGATTCTTGCATGAGCGTCCCAACAAATGTTATTCGGGTTAAGAAAATCATACCGGTATGTTTTCTTCTTCTTTGGCGGACTGACATACACTTTAACGCTTGTTGTGTAAATGGGGAAATTTCCTTTTTGTGCAGAAATATCTGTTGGAGCATGCGTGTTGTTATCGACGAGGATGACCTAGTTGTTCATCTTCCTTCAAGTCCAGGCCTTGTTGACTGCTGCAGGACTTGGAGAATGCTTTGATTTAGGGCTCTCCGTCATGAATACCCTTCAGAGTTTATCGTTTGGGACTCGTATGAGGTGTCTCTCCTCAATTATCGGAATGTTGGTGGTTTCTTGGTGCGGAAAGAATTCGTAGCCCTTTATACGAGGATATGGAAGACGTACGGCCATATTGCTACCAGGAGCGTGGTGAAGTGTTGTTACGTCCGCTTTGGTTTCCGTAGTGTTGTCTTTTGCCAATGATTGTTGAGATGGAGAATGTGTCCATTCATGCTGTTGTGGAGTCAGCCATTCAAAATTGGGAGAACATGGTGTCTACCTGCGAATCTTTGGAATTTAACGTTAGCTAGTTGCGGCACCGCCTCAATATTGTGAAGGTCGACAGGTTGGTATTCTTCTTTGGTGTGATTCACCTTACGAGAGCCATCTTTGGAAGAAGAGGAAGTTTTGGCCACAGAGTTTCGGAAGATTGAAGAGCTAACTCGAGATTTGAAGAGTAGGACTGAAAGATATCATGGCCGATTGAAGATGATATTTTGTAGGGATTATAATTTACTAGATGGGATTTTCTGATTTGCATTATGAGATTCGAAGGCTCCCCTTTCTCTCTCTTTTTGATGTAGCATGTTGTAGGGGAATGATTAGGCGTAGTACGCCTTAAGCCACTTTCCGTTGATAACTGTCTCTAGCTTTCCCCCATCTTCTTTGATGATCTTGTAGTAACCGCTGTTATATGCTTTAGTGATTATGTACGGCCCTTCCCATTTGGGAGAAAACTTCGGTGCCGATGCGTCTTCTTTGGATGTGTTTGGCGGTTTTTAGCACCGAATCTCCTTCCTTGAAAACCACAGGTTTTACATGGGTCATGCGCCATGGAAATCCTGTTTTTATGCTTGTGCATGTTCCTGCGAGATCTTTTGGAGTCTAGAGTATCCAGTTCATGGTCGGCATTGAGTGATTCGGTTTCGTTCCATTTGGTCCGCTCATTTGTAATCCCAGCGGACGGGATTTTGATTTCTTTGGGAGGATCTCGTCTGTACCGTAGACGAGGAGTAAGGAGACATGGGGTGGAGCTTTCTAGGAGATGTTCTATACGCCTGTGAGAGCTATTGGCAATTGTTCATGCAGTGTTAAGGATTGTCATGTACTTTTAGTGAGGATTCGGATCGGAGTCTTGTTGGTACTTTCGCCTTGCCCATTTCCCGAGGATAATAGATGGTAGAGAAGACTTGTTTGATTCCATACCTCTCAAGTAGTTTCTACTTGCTTGTTAGCGAAAGGCGTAGTTGTCGGTGATGACGTGTTTAGGTACGCCAAAGCGGCAAATGATGTGTTCCTTGATGAATGCGCGATTGTGGCTCCGGTGGTTCCTTTCGGGGACAGCTTCAACCCATTTGGTAAAGTACTCGAGTCGGCGGTTATTATGTACTCATGCTGTTTTGAGGATGGGGGTTGATCTTCCGATGATGTCGAGTCCCCAGGTATAGAAGGGCCACGGGCTACTTATCGCGTGCAAGGGTGTTGGAGGCGCGTGGATGAAGTTTCCATGAATCGGCATTCTCGGCATTTACGAACGAAGGTATCCGCGTCGTCTTCCATGGTCGGCCGCAGTACCTCTCGTGTATCTGCAGAAATAATTTCTGTTTTCCTTGGTGTTCGCCTCGTGCATTTCTCTTAACATAAACCGGGACCTCTGTACCGTTCAAACACCTTAGTAGACTTCCCCCGAAACTCTTGCGATATAAAACTCCATCATGGAAAACGAATCTTTTGGACTTGTCTTAGTTTGGACGCATCCTCTTTGTTAGTAGGAAGAATACCATCGCGAAGGAAAATGATGTAAGGCTCCTCGGTCCCCAGTGTGGCTGATGTTGAGGATTTACATCGACATGGGGGCGCACGGGGCAATTTGGACACGCTTTTTGGTGCAATCGGGATTAGGTTTCCATCTCCGGCCAATAGTATCAAAGTCGTTGTAAACAGTGGTGAGGGTCTGCTTGATGTTATTCCACAGACTTCGGCATGAATATGTT
Source organism: Papaver armeniacum (assembly GCA_023531295.1). Taxonomy (NCBI): domain Eukaryota; kingdom Viridiplantae; phylum Streptophyta; class Magnoliopsida; order Ranunculales; family Papaveraceae; genus Papaver; species Papaver armeniacum. The sequence continues at coordinate 28,125 of JAJJWW010007520.1, forward strand.
CAAGTCGCTGCTGTGCTTCCTCTTTCCCAAGACACCTTGACAGAGAGCCGTCGGATTTGAGCGTCTGAACACCTTGAAGTATAAAGAAATTCCATGCAAAGTCTTGATGTCGACCTTCCCTTGAAAAAGTGAGTTGTTGAGTTCTTGGATGATAGGAGTTCTCCGGTCATCGTCTTCGGCTTTCTCAGGTTGTGAAAGCCATGTTGAAGCGCTATCGTTCGCCGTTTCTGCGCCGGGGTTTCCCTCGGCTCTTGAACTGCAACTTTGAGGCTAGTGTAGCTAAGCGGTCGGCATGCTTATTCTTCTCTGGCCGACATGTGTGATGGTTGCTTGGCGAAATAATTGAGTAGTTTTTGTGCTTCACTGTATGGTGCGACGTTAGTTCCTTCAATGCATAGATCCCGTTTTACCTGGTTGATGAGTAATTTGGAATCTCTTGATCTCCAAACGCGTGGCTTTGACTTGTTTAGCTAGTGATAGTTCGATGAGGAAAGCCGTATTCAGGTGAGTTATTGGTGCACGGAAAGTCTAGCTTGAAAGAGTGCGAGAAGACTTCTCCAGCGGGAGATACTAGTACAACACCCGCTCCTCCCGGTATTAGTGCTGGGGGGTGAAAGAGCCGTCGAAGAGCATTAGCCACGTCTCCTCTCTCGACTAAAAAGATATATCTGGAAGATCTCCCGGAGATCTTCTCGTAGTCTAACGGTGTCTTCTCCCGGGAATGCCGCTAACAGTCCGCAATGAGCTTGTCCCTTTATGGCCCCTTGGGAAACGCACGTTATGTCGAACTCTCGACAGTTCAGGAGCCATTTAGCGGCCTCCCTATCGGGCGGTTTCGAGAGGAGAAACTTTCCGGGTCTGATTTGGATACTAGCACCACTTTATTGGAGAGGAGGTAGTGTCTCGAACTTACGGATGGAATAAATCGATTGCTAAACATGCCTTTTCCTCTTTGGGGTATACGAGTTCCAGCGTCTCTCAACGTTCGACTGAAATAGTATATGGGATATTCCATTCCTTTGTCGTCCTCTTGCGAGGAGAGCTCCAACCCGATGTATCGCTAAAAAGGTAATAGTAGAGACATAGTGGTTTCCCTCGCATAGGAGGCTTCATGACTACCGGAGAGGACCAGTATTTCTGGATCTTCTGGTACGCTTTTTTTGAGGCGTAGTCCATGCGAAATTCGCTCCTTTCTTTAGCATAGGAGTAAACGTAGTGGTGAGTTGTGCCAACCTGGTATGAAGCGGCGAGATGTAGTTTACCTTGCCCATGAAACTCGGAGCTCCTTTACGGTTCGTGGTGGCGGCATCGTGAGGATAGCTTGCGTTTTGACTGGATCAACTTTTATTCTGCGGCCCGTCACTTGGAATCCCAAGAATTTCCCGAAGAGACACCAAAGGCGCATTTCAAAGGGTTCATTTTCAACTTGTATTCGCGGCATCTTTCGAACACTTGTCATGAGCGTTTGGATGATCCGCTCAGTCTTTGATTTAACCACCACGTCATCTACGTAATCTTCGACTTGCTTGTGCATCATATCGTGGAAGATGGTAGTCATGGCGCGTTGGTAAGTAGCGCCAGCGTTCTTCAGTCCGAAAGGCATGCATTACGGTAATAGAAATTCCCGAGAGGGGTTCGGAAAGCAGTCTTACTCGCATCATGCTCATACATCTTTATCTGGTTGTAGCCGCTATATCCATCTATGAAAGAGAACATACCATGTCCACTGGTAGCGTCTACCAGCATGTTAATGTTAGGTAGCGGAAAATCGTCTTTGGGACAGCACATTTCAAATCTACGAAATCGACCATGACATACGATCCGACCATTCTTCTTTTTAATGGGAACGATATTGGCCAACCAAGTAGGATGATGAATAGGCTTGATGAATCCAGCTGGCTAGTAATTTTTGGACCTCCACCTTGATTTGTTCTTCTACGTCGTGTCCGAATTGTCTTGGAGGCCTTATTTGGTTTGGACCGGGTATCACGTGCGGATGGTGGGTGACCGGTTTTCCATCCAAGCCGGGCATTTCTTCGTAAGTCCATGCGAATACGTCCTGGTATTCTTTGAGTAGGTTGACCAGCTTTGGCGTTCTGCGGGATGTAGAGTCGAACCGATCAGGATGGGGACATGAAATCCCTCGTTCCCTATATTGATAGTCTCGGGTTCGTCGGTGGTTAAGTCGGTCCCATCTTGTAACCACGAGGGCGTCCGGGAACTTCCTCCTGGTCATTGTGAAGACATTCCTTGGGCGGAGAGACCAGGGTCATGGTCTCCCCTGCTAATTGCCAACAGCGGTGATAATGTGTGAGCTTTCCTTTTTGCTCAAATCTTGCAGTAAGAGTGCACTCTTGCT
>JAJJWW010007521.1:0-151326 GCA_023531295.1 Papaver armeniacum
AGTCGATACTTCTTGTGAAGTATCATGTGTATTTTAATGCGGAGCGCGCCTATGGTGTGGCAAAGTGATGGGTAATGACGCCTCGCTGACCAAAATAACCCGACCGGGGTTGATAACCAAGTCGGTGAAGTTGGACGGATGAGATGATCTTTGAGACACTCATCTGGACCGTTAATGAATATTAGGTTTTTGAAGAGGAGCGCAAGCTATGACTCTTCGACTTAGGTCGAGCCAAGCATGGAAAGGGGTTTGGAGGAGGGCCGGAGGCCGGGCATGTGTGTGGCAAACGCATGCCGGTCTGCACGTCCATACCTCACTTTGTCCCATGAAGGCGCGCGATCTAAGCCACTCAATTTGACGGTAAAGTTGAGTGGTTGAGATCGATTTTGCAATAGGAGTTTGATGCCGCGCGCCATACTCTTTTCGGCGTGTTTTTCAAGACGACCTAACTTGGTCGGTCTTGGTCGATGGGTTTGAGCGGGAAGATGGCGGTGGTGATCATGCCTATGCTTGAGCTATCCCATGAAAAGCGTGATCTAAGCCATTCAAATCATCAGGTGAAGTTGAGTGGTCGAGATCGGTTGCAATTTGGGAAGTGTAACCACGCATGTTTGGGCGGGCGTTTTGGATTAGCCGAGGCATGATATGCCTTGGCCGGCCCAGCATGAGGAGGTAGATGGGCCACGATTGGTCATGCTTTGGTATGGCCAAGCCTGCTTAATCTAATGTAGCCCTCCATTAATCTAGGAGAAGATGGACGCGCGTGATGGCTCGAACCTAATTTTGGTTTTCAAAGCCGTGCGCCTCCTCTTGTGTTGGGTGACGATTTTGTCACTGGCCAGAACATTGTTGGTCTTGGCCAGATTGGTCAAGTGTGTAGGCGGGCCACGGTGATCGTGTTGACATGCTCTGGGCCCTTTGAGTCTACATCTACACCCTCCATCTATACTGCGAAGATGGATGGTTGAGACTTGTTTTGCGACTTATGTAATATGCCGCAAACCCTAATTAGGGTTTTAGTCCATAATGCTTGGTATGAGAACGGTTTTTTGCGAGGCTAGGGCCAATGGCCCAGGCCATGCGGGGTGGCGGTGGGTATTCCATGCACCGCTGGGGGTGATGGAATTGATGCGAGGGTCATCGATCATGCTTATGGAGTTGGATGACTGCGATCGGATCATATCCGGGCCTGATACGGTCGATCAGGATGCTCAATCAGTGCTAGTATAACACACAGAGAGGGCTCAATCGGGCTAGTATAACACAGCCGAGAGGAGCTCGGGCTAGTATAACACAGAGAATCGGTACATGCAGATATTTCGTACATGGTTTCATTATAGTGCTTGGAGGTTCGTGTTGTGCAGTAAAGTAACACTCGGTCGTCATGCCACCGCGATAATGAGTATCTTGGAAATACAAGAGTGATATGAAATTCACGAGAAGGGATTGTTGCCACATGCTCCAACTCCGGAGGAATTTCATCGTATTCACGAGAATGGGAGTTAAAGAAATTACAATCACCACAAACTTTCTCTCTCCCAATGACTTGCCTAACACTCGAAAAGATCCCTTCAATGATTACATTCGACTCTTTATATAGGGTATTACACATTGAATGACAACTAAGCCGTCCTTTATTTTCGGGGAATGACTTGCGAAATACCGCAAGTGTACAATTATATAATCTCGCAATTATCCTAAATCTCGCTAGGTCTTCACATCTTTTCGTGTTTTGCTATCGTCATTCATTCCGTCATTTATATTACCCATTTGCGACATTTCGCAATCTTGTCGTTTATTAATCTCGCGAAGTATTGATGTCGCGATATTCGATCCTACATCTTCTCTAAGATTTACTCGAGATTTATCTCGATAGGTAGGATATAAAAAGTAATCTTAACAGTTACTCGTCTCAGACTCTTGTGATTCCGCAATAACTTCTTCTGTTAAACAGTTAGGTTATTGTGAGGTGACTAATATTTCTAAGCTGCTCTTCGGGAGTATAAGACCAGATTATTAGTTGGATTCCTGTTCACCTTGATCTTGCATCAAAAGACGGAACAAAAACAAAAAAAGAATAGACAGATTTTTTTATAAGTCTTCGACTTTGGGTCGTAGCAACTCTTAGTTGTGGGTGAGATCAGCAAAGGGAATCAAGTGCGCAAAATCCGGCGTGGTTCAAGAGGCGTAAGGAACGCGACTGTACCTTAATCGGTGTGAGACTTGGTTAGGGTTCAACTACATTCTAGTCCGAGGCTAACTTGTAGTAGGCTAGTGTATGTAGCGGCTTACACTACACCATTTTTCCGGAATAGCAACTAAAATTTGCAACAGCTCATACGCAGTTGCAAATTCGCAACTGATTTTGTAACTGCTCTAAAATTCATCAACTGTTTACGGCAGTTATGCAGAAATTTGCACCTGCAGCAAGCCGTTGCGAAATTTTGGGCCATGTTATAATTCGCAACGGCTGACAAAAACAGGCGTGCGAACCAACCGTGTGCAAGGTAACACCTGAATTGCAGGCGTGCGAACTAACCGTGTTCAAGGTAACACGTTATAACCCCAGTTTCTATCCTTCTATCCTTCTATCCCATTTTCTCTTTCCATTCTAGAAACAACTCCCTCCTCCTCCTTCTCCTTCTCCTCCCCCTCCCCCTCCCCGTACTCATACTCTTGCAATTTCTTACTCTCTTCTTCATCATCATTATCATCATCGTTGGTCAATTGTTTGCCTTAAAATCCTTATTTCTCTCTTTACATCTACCAACAAAGGTAACTAGCAGATTTATTTTCATCAGATTTATCTAATTTGTTTTTGGTTTCGTGATTGATGGTTAATAATTATAAACGGGTGAAACTTGTTCGCGCATAGTTCGTATGAGGTTGGTTAATTTGATTCTGATTTAAATTTATTTATGACTATGGATCTAGGGATTTGATAGATTTTGTTTCACTGGTTTCTAGGGTTTGTGGGTTTTTAGGGATTTTTAGGGATTTTTTTTTTATTTCAATGAGATTGAATGGGTGTTGTGTTTGACAGGAAGCTGATTTGGGTGATTTCGAGATGAAATGGATGAAATAGATGAAGAAGAGATGGTTCATGCTGAGAAGAAAAAGTAATGAAATGAATTATTGATGGGTTATCGAATTAGTTGATTGTAGAGCTGCAGATGAAGAAGAATTGGGTTTATGAAGAAAGAAGATGGTTGAATGGACAAATTGCAGCAGATTCATGAAGAGCTAGGGTTTGGTGGTAATGAACAACTGAATGGAAAATGGGTTTTAGGTTGATTTTAGTTTGAACTCGAGTGTGCAAATCAAGAGTTGTTTGTGGTGGTTGTGTTCAAGAGACTCAGGAGGAATCAAAACAGCTGTTAAATGGTTTTCTTGAGCTGGATTTGGATTTTGAGATAAGAAGAAGGGTTAGATGAATGTTAGGACAGGGATGAAGCAGTTAGGTTTGTGATGAATTCAGAAATGCGGGAAGCCATTGCAAGCGGGTTGGTTGTACCTGAAGATGAAGTTGCATGTGCAGGGTTAGATGCAATTGGGGCTGTTTGGTTCGGATGCTACAGGGAAGGTCTGGACATTGTATGGCTAAGGTGTTAAGAACGGATGAAGTAGTGAATGAATGGGTTAAAGGATATTGATGGAGAATTTGTGTATGCATCTGAACTGTAATATGCAGTGACTGAAACCTGATGGTGCTGTGTGTATGTATGTGTTACTGCAATAGGTTTGAGGTGTTGGTGCAGTTCTAGTGATACTGCAATACAAAGTTGAGCTGGTAGAAGCAATTGAAGGAAGCGAAGATGCAGTTGTTGTTGGAGTTTATGCTGTGGTGATGGGTTATGGAATGGTTGGAGCTCAATCTAAAATGGTAATTGCAGGTGGTCTTGTAACTGTTTGCAGAAGGGATGCTATGGCTATGAGCAGTTCTAGAACAGCTAGGTGTTGGTAGTTATGAATTCAGAAAAGATTGTGGTACTGTTGTTGTCCTTGCTTTGGTACTACAGGAGTTGGAGTTGTGAGATGTAACAGCTACAACAGTTCAAGGAGGAGATTGAGTTGCTAATTGGATAAGATAAATGCCGGTGAATCAATGAATAAGATAAATGCAGGTGAATCTTTCTGCTAACTGGTTAGTTTTTTGTTATGGTTCTTGGTAGGAGTAATTTCTTTTGTATTTTAATCACATGGCACACTATATTCTTTTGAAGCAAGTTTTAAATTTCTATATGGCTAGGCTGAAAACCGATGCATCTTAGCTTCTTAGGCCATTGTTTAAAGTACTTTTATCTGTGTTGTTTAAATTCTTTAAATTGGTGTCTCAACTGTATATCTTGCGTAATGAATGAAGAATTTCACTAATTATTAAAGACATGAGTAAGTAACTAAGTCGTTTGGATACATATGGTGGTATGAGGACACCTCAGGTTATATGCTTTTTAAGTTTTTGCGAACAATCATTATTGAAAGCTTAAACCTAAGTCTGACCAATAGAGTTATGTATATCTAATGTTCATGGTGTAGCGAACCAATTTTATTACCTATGAGCGACAAATAAAAATGAGCAATATGGAAAGTGGCGAAGTTAGTGGGGAAAGAGTCTAAGATTGCTGAAGTGTGTTTCAGATGGTCAAGTCGGATGATGTCAATGAGATGCTCTAAGTTCTGCTATGAGGAAGCAGTGATGGATTTCTTGTATGAAAAATGTGGGTGTTATTCTTTCGTTACATGTTTTTGAATGTTAGTCTGTGATCTTTATTGTGTATGATTAGTTTGATATGCTTGAGTTGACTCATTTGTTGTTTTGTTCCTTTACTTTTGCTGACAAGGCATTCCTTGCGTCATGGCAGAGCTGGAGAAGTTATGTCAGAACACAAGAACCGAGTTGCTTTGAGGCTAGATGTTTATTTAATAAGTTTCATTATTGTCAAATCAGCTAGCATGTTTTATTCTTAACTTTGAGGATTGTTCTTAAGCTAAACTGTGTAATAAGATATCTTGTTGACAGGGATGAACCTTTTCCTATCTGTAAGTTGCATTTCTATCTTGTTAAGTTGCTTTACATATTTCTATTTCAGGTTATATATATGGTTGGTTTGGGGTAACAAAACATCAGTAAAAGAAATTGACATGTTTTAGACTGAAAAAGTTACAATAAGCTAGAGAAAATGGTAAGCAACCATATAAGGTTATTTGCACAGTTATCTGCTGAAATTGCTTGATACTCTGTAGCCATTCTTTTGATTCCACCTAGTATATTTTCTCCCCACTTCTTTGATCCGAGATTAATGCTTCTTACTAATACTAAATTTTGGTCAATGTTAATATTTAGACGCGACCCTACAAATTTCAGGTCGCAGATTAACAAGTTGGAGTCCACGAAAGACAAGGAGCAAAAAGCAACTGGGACCTTTTATTACCTCAACTAAGGCATACCAGAGGTTAAGTTCCATGTAAGTTTAATCGTCTCTCACAGACTCACAGTTCACCTTGACTCTAGTTTGAATTGGTTTGATGGTGCAGCTAGTCGAGGTGGCTACTGCTTGTACCTGCTATAGCGATTACTGATAGAGGTGAATACCTAGTCCTTAACCAATAGTAAATCTGAATTGATCTGTTACTTGTGTTATGTGTATAACTTCCGATGATGCTAAACTGATCTAGACAGACTACATTTGGAATTCATCGTCCTAAATCTTAACTTGTTTATATTTTTTTCTTTGATACTTCATCTTTATTAGTATATCAATTGCTTGTCATTAATGTGAATTTTTGAGAGACATACCTTAACTTGTGTATATTGTTTCTTCAGGAAGTCATTGGTGTTGAAGTGTTTTTGGCTTTTTGCTCAAAATTGTGGCTGCAATTAGGTATATAGTTTTCATTTACATTGTGCTTACTATCTTCGTTCATTTTTGGTTACGATCTTTGCATATTGTGCACAGATTCTCGAGAGTGAACATCCTTCTACGCACATCTATTTTGTCACGAAGACCACCAATGCTGGGTGAATTCCATCAAAACTGCATGTGATTGATCTTGGTACCCAGCCAGGTCTGCTAAAGAATAACCCTAAGATTAAGGTCCTTGTCCTCCTCTTTTTTACAATTAGTCATATATGAACTTAAAGATATTTTTTGGTTGTACTTATCATTCTTTAGAAACTTAAGACATGTAATCTGAATTTTTTATTAGTAATAGAGGACATCTTTGTTCAGTGCGCAGTCAATGTTTCTCTCAGCTGTATTTGGCCTGAAAATGTTGCAGGGAACTCTTGACTAGGTCAACGACAAGTTGACTTGACTTTTTTTACTGGTGCAAAAAATTAGCAACGGCCAGAAACTGTTACTAAATTTAGAACCAGAATAATAAAACCCGATCCGGCTAAGTTTAGCCGTTCTAAGTTTTTTTGGTTCTGAATTTCGCAACTACTCCTTAGCAGTTGCGAATTTTCCATTTCGCAATAGCCTTGCAGATGCTAAACCTTTTCGCAACAGCCAAACCGTTGCAAAGCCGAAAAAAAACACTTGGGTGAACCGAAAATAGTTGCGAAAAAAATTTCGCAACGGCTTAAAAGCCGATTGCAAAAAAATGCAACGCCACGTTTCGCAACGGCTGCCTGCTTTTGCAAGTCCATTTTGCAACTGCAACCCGCCGTTGCTAATCCCGAAAAATGGTGTAGTGTTAATACAGTGTGGCGTTCAAATCTGGACTAGGTCCTAGGGTTTTTCTATACTTGTGGTTTCCTCGTTAACAAAATTTCTGGTGTCTGTGTTATTTCTTTTCCGCATTATATTTGTTTATATAATTGAAATAACACAGGTTATGCGTAGTTCAATCAGTTGATAAATCCGACCTTGATTGTTAGATAGAGTTATTTAGTGTTTGGGTCGCAAGTTTTGGCATGGTAGAGGATTTGGGTCCTAAGTTTGTCCATTTTAGAGTTTGGGTCGTTGACCAGTTAGTCAATTATAAATTTTAGTCAAGTTGTTATGGTTGTTGACGGCATACATCTTACGACAGTTTCCTTACAACATCCCCTCTCTCTTTCTCGTTAACTTTCTCTCTGTAACACTTAAATGGCGGTTTCTCACTTCTGCTCCTCCTCCTCCCTTTCCTTCTTCTAAACCCTCCATTTAGCGCCAGCACCATCTCCGTCCTCACGCATGATAACAATGGTAGAAGTTAGTATAGAGCAAGAAAACCCCAAACCGAAAATCACAGCCTTGGATCTATCAATTAACTTATAACCAATAACCCCTTTATTCCATCAGATTCATATTAAATCCCGATTCATTGTGTGATTTTATTATCTAGTTCTTGAGGTCCATTTTTTAAATCTATTGATTCGTAAGATGAGAAGAAATGCGAGTCGAAGAAATTGATGAATATTGGCGTTGTGGTTGATGTGGAGTTTGATACATTGAGTGTGCTTTTAGTTTCACCGAATTAAGTACTGGACAAGAAGAACCAATTACAATCTACTCAGAAGAATCAATTACAATCTACTCCTAATGTAGATTGTAATTACGGAAGAATTAAGTCTTTGGAGCATTAGAGAATAATGAAGTTATGGAACAGCTTAACTCTATCCTAATGGTTTGACCAAAATCAATAGTTGACTAACGGGTCAACGACCCAAACTCAAAGATGGACAAACTTAGGACCCAAATCCTCTACCATGCTAAAACTTACGACCCAAACCCTAAATAACTCTGTTAGATAAAACTTGATTGACACTTGGGCATTGGTCTTTGGTACCGGTCCAAGTTATTTCTCATATCAATTAGGCTCACGGATTTCTATTTGTTCGATTTCTTCGATTGCATTGAGAAAGAGAGATAAAGCTCTTTGATATATCTCTTGATTGAGTCTCACTTTTAAGTTGGTGCTCTCAGAAATTATATTGGAGTTTAGTCCATACAGATTGTCGAGCAATTATTGGATGTGGTTGTTATACCCCCGCTTGTCACATATAATAAATAGGAAGGCTAGCTAAGACACTATTAATAAAAGTGATTTTACATGCTCTTGAAAGAATAATTTTTTTTCCAGCCAGCCAACTTAGCAATGAATCTTTCAATAAATTTATCCCACTTGGCAATGCCACCACACTTATCACCTAATGGTCAACCAAAATAAGAAGTATGAGAACACCACTATAACAACCCAAAAGAGATGAAAAAATAATTAAATCTCCATCATACCCAACTCCAAATATTTGGCTTTTAGAAAAATTAATCTTTAACCCTGTGAGCATTTCAAAAGAAATTAGAATAAGTCTGAGATTCTTCACCTGCTCTTCACCAGCATCCAGAAATATAAGAGTGTCATATGCAAACTGCAAATGACTAACAAGTAACAACCATGCCACATTCCTTAGTTTGAAAGCTAGAAAGAAGCCCTTTCATCTTGTGTTTTTTTGATCATAAAAGTAAGAGCTTATCCTACTAAAAGAAACAAGAAAGGTGAAATAGGGTCACCTTGTTGCCTTTACCACTTTTGAAATAACCAGTTACACTGCCATTTACAAGCGCAGAGAACCTTGCATATTCAATACAACAGTGAATCCATTTTTTCCACTTTTCACCAAACCCCATCAACCTAAACATATCATCCAGAAAGTCCCAATTCACATGATCAAATGCTTTCTCAAAATCAACCTTGCACAACAAACCAGGCTTGCCACTCCTAAGTCTTGAATCAATCAGTTCATTGGCAAGAAGAACACCATATAATATTTGTTTTTTTTTGACAAATGTTGTGCTGCTGAGAAATAATTGTTGGTAGAGTAGTTTTAAATCTTTCTGCCATAGTCTTAGAAACTATTTTATAAGCTCCATGAATCAAACTGATTGGTCTTAAGTCTTTGATCTTCTCAATTGAATCTCTTTTTTGGAATGAGGGCAATGAATGTGTTTTTAAGCCTCCAATCCAAAAAATCTTTTTTGTTGCAACTCTCTCGAAACATTAAGAAAATCAGTTTTAAGAATATCCCAGCAAATTAAATAAAATCTCATGGGAAACCCATCTGGCCCTAGTGCCTTGAGCTGACCCAACATTTTGATTGCAGCAATACATTCATCCTCTTCAATATCTCTCTCCAACCATTTGCCCACCTTCTCCGAAATAGAAGAAAAATGCCTACCATCCATTAAAGTAATTCTGAGTTAAGAAGCTTGGAAAATATATTGAAAAAAACAAAACAATCCCAGTCTTAATTTCAGTTTCATCAGAAGTCATCACCTTAATTGAGCCAATGTAACCCCCCTTCTTATATTCTGCTCCTCCATTTTTCTGTTGTAATAACATTCAGATTGCAATATTCATGTCTTGCATTCACCCTCTCCTCCCATTGAGTGTAATAGAGACCATTATTAACATTTTCAATGTGCATTAAGATCAACAGAAATGTCCTCAAGATCCTCAAACCTTTTATCCACCTTTCCATATTTTACTTTACTCCAAAGTCTTAACTTCTGCTTAAGTAATTGTAGTTTTTTACAGAAGAATTCCACACATGTAAGGACCTTCAAGCACGTCAACGTTATTAGACCAATGAGACGATTGTTTATGGGTGAAAACTATTTCGTCGGTTTTGGTAATTTGGGGCGTGTGGATGAGAAATGAATCTAAACCCTAAACAAATGCACTCGCACGGGAGTGCTTGTGATTCGAGAAATCAATACATGTACAACTCGGCCTAAACCAAGAAATGGTCGTTCCAGACTTGCTCCGGTCACAAAGTGAAGGAGATGGGGTTGATCTTAGGGAGGGAAGCGAAGAAGGTGTTGAGATTGTGGAGGTGTTGGATGTGTATGACTTGTATCAGAAAGCTGAACTGGCTTGACAAATGTAAGCTATCAGTTCTGGTATTTGAATACGATTGTATCAACACTTGGTTTTCTGTCTTGTCCTGTGTCTTGTGGAAATATGGAGGAGAACTGATGCGTGTCGTAACCACAACAAATTAATTAATACTTTACTACCTAATTAACAAGTAATATAGGGTAGTCAAGGTCGATCCCACGAGGAGCAAGAAATTCTAGTTGTAAAAATTGTCACGAAAAGGGGGGTGTAAAAAGCAAAAAGAAAATAAACAAAACAATTGAAAGATAAAGTTGAAAGCAATAAGAGAGACAAGATCAAGGAATCCTTCTTCGTTACGAAACAATGAATCAAGTTATGTTCTATTCTACTTGTTATTAGTCACAAATTATCACCAACCGTAGGATAGCAGGTCCGCTTAGCTAGCCCCAAAATCCCTAATTTCACCGAGTAAATGTGTCCGCTTAGTTATCGATTCTATTCAAAAGAACCACCTTGAGGTCCGCTTACAAGATGTAATTCCCGAGAATGCATTAAGATTTATGAATTTAGGTTTAGTACTAGTAGTTAAACTCGGTTCGCTTGGTTCACTTTCTAGCGTTGTTTCTACACACAATTGCTCCACGGAATCCCTCCGCAAGGTCTCGTGTTTGCTACTTATGTAAAGAGTCAAGAAACGATTACTTATCTCCTAACTTTCACTAGCTTTAGATTAAACTAACAAATCAATTTAGCATGCATTCTAAACAATCTATCAATCAATCATGAATGTCTTTAAGATCATTCCTATTAGTAAAAACAAACGATAATCATGTGAAAAACCTCAAGATAGAATTAAAAACAAAAACTCAAATCATATGTTTAAAAACTAGGAATTCATCCTCAATCAATAAAATTAGCTACTCATGTTAAAAGAGTTCACACAAAGAATAAGAAAAGAAAAGAATTGTGTGTGTAGAGAGGTGTGTAGAAGTTGTAGAAAACTTCTCTATTTATAGGCTTCAACATTCTCCAAATCTTCTAAGGAGTAGAATCCTTTTCCTTTTGCAATTCAATTTCCAATTCCAAGCTTTTCTCAACTCTTCCACCTTCTCTTTCCAAATTTGAGTCCAATTCTCCATCCAATTCCTAGCCCAAGTCTTCATACCCATGAGAGAAGTCCATAGAAAATTCGGAATTTTTGCTCGCCGGAAAATCGGGATTGTGGCCGAATTTGGCCGGAAAACGTCACCACCGGCCGCACGGAAATTTCTCCGTCGATAGAATATTCGACGGAATATTCCGTCAGTCCTCCGTTAGGACTAACGGGTCAGTGGTCAACCTTAACGGTCGGTCGTCAGTCAACGGGTCAAGTCGAGAGGAGTCAGGTCTCGAGTTAGCTTCTTACTCGGTCTTACTCGCCTTACCACTGAGTTGCAGGTAAGGATCGGTTCAACGAGTCACTGGGTCGACTCGTCAGAGCAGAAAATTCAACGAGTTTACTCCGTTTGTTGAGCTTTTTCTCAGCCGATTTCAGGGCCGGTTTTCTTGGGTCTTCTCCGTAATGCATCCTAGCATACATCTAAGCAATACATTCAAGATATCATCTTGATTCCTCTCTTCAAATCGATCCACAATCCCATCTCCGAGTCTTGAAATTCATCCTCATTTCTTCACGTAACCCATCTCTGTCATCAGCCTTACTCTCGATCTCTTCATCTTGACAATCAACAAGCCGCCCGATCTCCTTTCGAGTTTAAATTGCACCAACACTGCACGAACTTCCCAAGATAACGTTCATCCCCAATTCAAACGGCAAATGCATTCCATTCTTCCCCGAGCCATCTCCATCTCGGTTCTTCATACATTTGTAAAGCGATACAAACCCATCTTTCTCCATCTATTTCTCTGACCAACCGCAGCATCATACCCATCATCTGAGCTTCTCTGAATTAATTGCAGCATCGATTCTCAGCTCGACCTCATACTCATCTTATTTGATCTCTAATCGATCCACCAAGATTCATCGGTCTCGGCCTTTCTTCTCTCGGTTCTCAAAAGCAGGCTACTGTTCTTCTCCCTCGATCTCTCGATTTGACGGAAATCCTTCACAAGCTTCCTCTCGATTTCACCTCGGCCAGTCAGCTGCTTTTCTCCCTTTTCTTCTCAGTTTCAGAGGATTGAAATGAATGAGAGATTGGAAAACTTCTCTCGATTAGGGTAGGATACGAAAGCTGGGCCGGGTTTGGTTTCGGGTTTGGATCCGGGTACGGTTAGGACCGACCCAGTTGGATGCTACCCAACATAACCATCCTCTGGATAAGGGCTACCCAATGTTAATAACACCCACTGCTGAGTGATAAGGGGTACCCTGAATGAGAGCCCCTTAACCACTACTGGGCTCCGGATAGTGTTCGCCCGTAAAATGACCTTTTTGCCCTTTTGACTTAAATTGGGTGATTTCTTCTTCTTTTCCTCCGTGTGACCCCAAAGTAGCTATAAAACTCAAAACAAGCGTAAAATACATAATTTACAAGAAAAATAGCAAAGAAAGCATAAACTACTAGATAGTAAATTAGGTGTATTCTACACCTATCAAGAACCTATTTATACAAGTCATTAAGCCTAAACCACGTCTCTCATGGGAAGTGGAGGAAGTGGAGTGATGGAGTAGTGGAGTTGTGTGTTAGTGTCACACGACCAGTCTTGCCCACTTCTCCCGTCATCACTAACCGTCTATGACTTCCCCCGGTACGTTCTTGTGATGGCGCGTTGTGCATCGCATCGTCGTAAACCGCATGAGACCAATACCCCATATAAGTATCCCCGGTTTGTGACATCATTGATGTCTCGATCGTGTGGATCGTGGGACCCACAGGAAATAACATGTAATGCTGGATTAAATAACTAAGTTATTTAGGAAGTCGATATTTATGAGATATCGTGTGTATTCTATGTAGGTAACGCATCGAATATATTCATCATGTGTGAAGCGTCGCTGTTTTAAGGCTTAATGGAGTAAGTCACGAATTAAAGCGTCTTAAAATAGCATCATGTCCATCCATCTTCGAGTGATCGTTTGGAGGCTATACAGGCAAGCCCTGATTTGTCCGATCACCTCATGTGGAAGAGTGGTGGACGGTGATCGTGGTGATGCCTTGCTGGTCGCTTAACTCCTAACTAGGGCTCTTAACCAAGCTGGTAGAGTTGGACGGACGAGATGATCTGTGACGCTCATCTCGTGACCGTTGATGAAGTTTTGGGTTTTGAAGAGGTGCGCAAGCATCATTCTTGCCTTGGTCGAAACCAAGCATGGGAGGTGTATTAGGCGGGGACCGACTAGGGCTTGCGTGTAGACAGCTTGCCGGTGTACACGTCCATACCTTATTACCCCATGAAGATATAATCTAGGCCACTCAATTTGTCTAGCAAAGTTGAGTGGTTGAGATCGATTTGCGGCAGAAATCCGTTGCCGCAAAGGAATCGGGACCGCACGAAAATGCCTAGTTTGGGCGCATGAATCGAGGCGTCTAGACATGGTCGGTCTTGGCCGATTGGTCAGGTGTGTAGACGAGCCCACGGTGATCGTGTTGACATGCTCAGGACCCTTTGAATCTACATCTACACCCTCCATCTATGCATGCGAAGATGGATGGTCGTGATTGATTTGCGACACATGTGATATGCCGCAAACCCTAATTAGGGTTTCATGTCCACGCTACTTTGGATGGACGAATTGGCAAGCTACGCTCCTCTTTTGGGGAGGCCGACCATGTGGGACCCACATTGGGCCGGTGGTGATCACGCCAATACATGTCTGGCGGTTATAGGCTTGATCTAAGCCATCCAAACATGCCGGTGAAGTTGGATGGCCGTGATCCATTTAAGACACTTAGTGGAATTTCCTGCGACCCTTAAAGCATCACGCCGGCCGAACTTTGGGCGAGCGTTTGCTCCTCCCTGGCTTGGTCGTGAGATGGTCGGCTATGCAGGTAGAAAGGGGGCCCTCCGGTGTACATAACTGTGCTTGTCCCACCGGGAATGGGGCCGCGCTGTCCAATCGCGCCGGCGAAGATGAACGGACGTGATGGATTTGAGACTGCCGCAGGCAGCCTTTGTTCGTACGAGCTCCTCTAAGCCGCTCCATACCAGCCTGGACATCCAACTTCGGGCTGGTGTTTGGTGGTTGTTTGGAGGGCGTGACTTGTACTTGACCGGCCATGGCACTAAGGGGCCCGCTGGTGGTCATTGTTGTGGTTGCCTGCTCCTGCTAGGGTTCGTCTAAATTTGGTTAAATCGTGCGGCCAACTTGCGTGGTCATGATTGTTTCGAGACGATATGAATAGTCAGATTCAAAATATGCTCAATCGGGCTAGTATAACACACCGAGAGATGTATGCTCAATCGGGCTAGTATAACACACCGAGAGTTGTAGCTTGTACGGGTATTTCGTGTATGCCTCATTAGTGACACTTGGAGATTCGTGTTACTATGCTGAGAGCAACACTCAGTCGTCATGCCGCACCAATAATGAGAGTTCAGCGGGAACAACACAGGAAATACAAGGCTGGCCATGCATTAATTAATAATGCTATAAATTCACAGGTATATGGGATTGTTGCTACATGCTCCATTTTAGGTGAATTAGTAAAGTGGAGAAGTATTCATCACTTATCAGTGGCTTTATCCTTTGCAGGATGTCATCGCATAATTTTGGCTTTTACAATTGTAGCCTTAAATGAAAATCCACCATCAACATTAAGTCCCCTGCCTAGCGCATAATGGTTACATTATTGTGGGGTAGGCATGAGATGGTGACAAATTTGTATACTGAAATGATTAGGCTAAAGCAAATACGCATTTACCGCATAGATAGATATCGTCAGGTGCTGTCTGGAGCTGGTCAAACCTGATTAGGGTTGTGGAGGAAGCATGACTTGGTCAGGTGAGCCGGTTCCCTTTGATTTCCTACGTACATATCTGGACAAAGCTTGGACCGTTTCTTGGACTGGGTGCACTCCTTTCCATTATACGGCGGCTTCGCTCAAATATATCCGATAAGTGTTGTCGATTATTATCCCGAATTAGCAGCCTTTATAGGTGACAAGTGAAGACTCCTTTTTTCCCTGGGATTCTGTCGGCTCGTGAAATCTAAAGAAAATTCTAAGGACTCCTCCTATCGTTTTCTTCTATATTCAGTGCACGCTCCGATCTTGATTGATCGATGATGATAATAATTTTTTTTTGTAACCATAACTTCTTCTTCTTCGCAGTTTATCATGGAAGCGGTTGGTGATGATCACTCTGTAACTTCTCCAGAAAAAAGTTTCGAAGTCAACAAGCCTGAGGAGGCTGGTGCACATGAGGAGGTATTGGCTAAAATTGATCTCCCACTCCGCGAAGTCGGTCATGCTATACAGGGGATGTCCATTCTGCACCTGCGTATTGCTAGGGGATGTATTCGTGCCCTTTCAGCTGCGATCGACATGGAGGAGCAATGGAGGCGCGATGAAGCGTTGCGAGTACCAACGAGCGCAAGAGCTGAGAGATTTGCAGCACAGTTAAAGAGGCGGAGGGTTGAACACAAACGACCTCTTGGTGAAGATAAATGTGATTATCCAATCCACAATGGCGTGATAATCCTCGATTCTGACACAGACGAACCTGAGCATCTGAAAGTGACCAACACAATTCCCAACGTTGCCGTGGTTTTTGAGGAAGATGTGGAAGCTGTCTCTGTTGATGCTGTTGAGGCGGATAGCGCTGCTGCAAAAATATCCGAAGTGGAAGCTGAGGCAGATCCAGATGAAGAAGCAGTAGCGGTCCACGATGGCGATGGTGTTGAAGTAGGCTCCAGTGGTGGCGGAGACACAACCAATCTTCTTGACGACTAAATATTCCTATTTTTTTTTTCTGGGCTTTCTTGTGATTTGTGAACATTCTCCTTGCACTCGGTGGCGGCTGAGTTTAAGGTCTTTTTTGTTTGCTTAATTGAATAAAGGTTTTACATTGTTTTTTGATGTAAATCTCTCAACATGGTTATATCAAATGTGATCATATGTTGTTCTTGCAATGAAAAAGAGAATACCACGATGAAATACCACGGACCTGTCTATGCTCCTGACGCGAGATCTCCTTGGTTTTTCTGGGTAAATGGTGGTTTAGACTGACTCAGAATTTTGTGTCTTCCTTTAGGAGGTAAAGAAGCTCCTTGATGGAAATAATATTTCAATTAATTTGAAAATTGAAAGTTGGAACCCTAATTATGAATGCAAGTATCGCAATGATTCTGGAGGAATCACAAATACGGCATGAAAAGGTAATTGTAAAAGTAACACGCTGGAGGAAATATCACAACGCTTTAAAGTGTGGAGGACGCTGGAAAGTGGTAGCACAGCGTCTCAAGTTCGGTAAGGTTTGAGCCATTGTGAGTGAATTGTTACGCCTTCCAGTTTGTCAGCGTTGATGAGCTTGCAGTAGACACCTAGGATAACATCTGCTACCAGGTACGGTTCATCCTCCCTTTCGGTGGGTGAGTCAGGTGGAGTGGTCACTTTTACCGTCATGTCTCAACCTTGAATGCAGTCGTCTTCGTCACCAGATCTCTAATTCCAAATGGGTTTGGGTATGTAGATACCTGGACCTTGGACTTATCGTCTTTGACCGAGACAGCCTCTAAGCTCTTGATAAAACGTTTGAAGGGGCCAGCTTCCCATTCACATCTCCTAGTCGGGGTTGGTTTGTTGGTTGGAGTCAGTCCCCAGGACTTATCAGAGTGAGGAGTGATTGGTTGCAAGAAGGGTTGCGTGATGAGACTTACTTGAGCTCGGAACCTCTTAATGTATGCTGATGGGCTCTCTCCAGGAAGTTGTGTCAAATTGGCACGCTGCAGGTGCGGCAATAGACAGTCTTCATGTCCAGACGGCTTGTTAGAGATCCTTTCGGGTGTCGTAGCTGATAGAGGGAAAACTCCCAGCGTTGCCTGGTTGTCGTGTATCCAAGAGCGTCCTAGGACCATGTCATAATTGAGATGTTCTTTGACTATGTAGAACTTCGCTTGCGTTAGGGCGTTTCCCAATTTAACTTCAAGATCGATGTATCCATAGGCATCTCCAAGTTCTCCCCTCGGATTCTTAATCACAGTTGGGCTGCGAGTGGCTTCCTGCTTTGAAATCCTTGCTGATTTCAAAGTCTTGACAGTGATGATGTTGAATTCGGAGGCCGTATTAATCAATGTGCTATCGAACTCGACATCCTTCAAACGAGTGACGGTTAAGAGTCCCCAGTTTCCCTTGCTTGCATCTTCCAGTAAAGACCGAGGTTTCGAGACCGCTTCCTTTTCCAGATACAAATGCCTGCCTGAGACAACGCGGTTAAGGGATGCAAATATGTCTTGATTTGCGCCTTGGAGAAATATAAGATCTCGCACAAACACTCCATCATAGATTGTCTTGTCTTGCAAACAGAATCCCCGGAAATCATGCAGTTCCTGATAGGGAGAGGATCTCTATGAACACCTTCGTTTCCAAGCTGGAGTTCTCCTGCCTCTATCTTTTCTCTGAAGATTTGTTTCAGCCTATTGCAGTCCTTGGTCGGATGATGGAAAAACCTATGGTAGCGCAAGACTTGGGGTCCGCCATGTTTTTCTCAGTTGGCGGTCGTCTGATAGGAGGAAGCTTGATAGCATCGTCTTGAATCCATGCCTCCAAGAGTTTCATTAATTCACTCATGGGGAATGGGAAGCCTGCATCTTCGGTGTCTTGTGCAGGACTCTTGCCCGCTCCCTTTTGAGAAGAAGTCGTGTGTGCTAGAGCCACACGCTTGGGTTGTTGTTCCGTTGCTAAAGCTTTCCTTTTTCCTCTTTCGCCTACCATGCTCACAGAAGGACCAGTGTTGTATTGCTTGTTTGTGAGACGCCTGCTTCCTCGAATCTCACGTGGATCTTCATTTCGAACAACTCTGGTTTTCTCTAGCAATGTTAGGGCGATTGTGGTGAACGCTTAGCGACTTCATGGAGTTCGGAGAACGTCTGAAAGCCCAGATTCTCTAGTAAAGCGCGGTATATGGGTATCATCCCATTGATGCACAGCTTCACCAACTGACGTTCAGTGACGTTCGGATCATGACAATCCAGTGCTTGAGTTTTGAACCTCTTAACGAAGTCGTTCGGATGCTCGTTGTTCCGCTGAGAGACTCTCCCTAGATCTGAAAAGGTGATCTGCTCAGATATGAAGAAATACTTCCTGTAGAAAGCACTGACCATCTCGCCCCAATTGGATATGCCGTTAGGTGCGATGTTGTTGTACCAGGTGTACGCCCTTCCCGTAAGTGACCTCGAGAACTCTTTCAGGTGGAGAACATGATTTTACTCATGCTCCCCCAAGGATTCCAAAAATCAAGAGATGTGTTCACGAGCGTTACCAGTACCATCGTAGAGGGAGAACTGAGGAGAGGTGTATCCTCTTGGAAGAGGGATTCGTTGCACATCTTGAGGGTACGGTGGCTGATGCTGGTGTGCATCCATCAGATTTCCTTTGCCTCGGTTTTGGAGAAGTCATTCCAGGTCCTCACGTGTGATGAAGTTGGATGGCTGGTCCCTTTCCCTTGGGCGTTCAGGAGCAACACGAGCTTCTTCACTCATGTGGGTCCGAGTGAAAACGCCTGCTCCGGGTGTATTGAAGGCATCCCTTGTTGGCTCCAAGGGTTGCCGTGAATCTTGTGGCAACCGTTCAGTTAAAGTTTTGAGGAAAGTGAGTACCTCTTTCTGAGTTGCAGCCATATCCGTTTGAGTCTTAGCAAGAACTTCCTGCCTCTCCATCAAGTCTGCGATGGTGATGGGAGATGGTCCTCCTCTTGTCTCTTCAGCTCCTCGTCCTGATGAAGGAATGAAAGTTGTTGTTCTGGTAATTGCCGGAGGTGTTACACTTGAGAAGATGCCGGGATTCGCGGCTTCCGGCTCACAGTGATAGGAGGCGTTACACTTATCGGAACATCGCCTGCTCACCGGGCGTTGGTGGTAGAAGAGACGGCTCCACGAGATGTATTGACCACGAAGCTCCATCGACAGTACATCAATACCAAGAGTGTTATCTGCGTTAGCTTCATCGAATTGATTCCGATCGACCTAAGTTCTACCATCTTGAAAGATTGATGATTGAATTGAATCTAAGATCTACCCATTCGAAATTGACAAAATTGAATTAGATTTTGAAGGAATTGACTTTACAACCGAAAAATTAACCTCCCACTTTGTGGTCGCCAATTGTTTATGGGTGAAAACTATTTCTCGCGGTTTGGTAATTTGGGGTGTGTGGATGAGAAATGAATCTAAACCCTAAACAAATGCACTGCACGAGAGTGCTTGTGATTCGAGAAATCAATCTGTACAACTCTGGCCTAAACCAAGAAATGGCCATTCCAGACTTCCTTCGGTCACAAAGTGAAGGAGATGGGGTTAATCTTAGGGAGGGAAACGAAGAAGGTGTTGAGATTGTGGAGGTGTTGGCTGTGTATGGCTTGTACCGAAAGTCAATCGAGGCGGCGAACGAATGTAAGCTATCGGCCCGGTATTTGACTACGATTGTATCAACACTTGGTTTTTCTGTCTTGTCATGTGTCTTGTGGAAATAGGGAGGAGAACCTATTTATACAAGTCATTAAGCCTAAACCACGTCTCTCATGGGAAGTGGAGGAAGTGGAGTGATGGAGTAGTGGAGTTGTGTGTTAGTGTCACACGACCACTCTTGCCCACTTCTCCCGTCATCACTAACCGTCCATGACTTCCTGACACGTTCTTGTGATGGCGCGTTGAGCACTGCACTCTATAAACCGCCAGACCAATACCCCAGTAAGTATCCTCCAGTTTGTGACATGATTGATGTCTGGATCGTGTGGATCGTGGGACCCACAGGAAATAGCATGTAATGCTGGATTAAATAACTAAGTTATTTAGGAAGTCGATATTTATGAGATATCCTGTGTATTCTATGCAGGTAACGCATCGAATATATTCAGCATGTGTGAAGCATCGTTGTTTTAAGGCTTAACGGAGTAAGTCACGAATTAAAGCGTCTTAAAATAGCATCATGTCCAGCCATCTTCGAGTGATCGTTTGGAGGCTATACAGGCAAGCCCTGATTTGGCCGATCACCTCATGTGGAAGAGTGGTGGACGGTGATCGTGGTGATGCCTTGCTGGTCGCTTAACTCCTAACCAGGGCTGCTTAACCAAGCTGGTAGAGTTGGACGGACGAGATGATCTCGTGACGCTCATCTCGCGACCGTTGATGAAGTTTTAGGGTTTTGAAGAGGTGCGCAAGCATCATTCTTCAGCTTGGTCGAAACCAAGCATGGGAGGCATATTAGGCAGGACCGACCGGGCATGCGTGTAGACATCTTGCCGGTGTACACATCCATACCTCATTACCCCATGAAGATATAATCTAGGCCACTCAATTTTTCTGGCAAAGTTGAGTGGTTGAGATCGATTTGCGGCAGAAATCCGTTACCGCAAAGGAATCGGGACCGCACGACCATGCCTAGTTTGGGCGTATGAATCGAGGCGTCTAGACATGGTCGGTCTTGGCCGATTGGTCAGGCGTGTAGACGGGCCTACGGTGATCGTGTTGACATGCTCAGGACCCTTTGAATCTACATCTACACCCTCCATCTATGCCTGCGAAGTTGGATGGTCGTGATTGATTTGCGACACATGTGATATGCCGCAAACCCTAATTAGGGTTTCATGTCCACGCTACTTTGGCTGGACGAATTGGCAAGCTACGCTCCTCTTTTGGGGAAGGCCGACCATGTGGGACCCACATTGGGCCGGTGGTGATCACGCCAATACCTGTCTGGCGGTTATAGGCTTGATCTAAGCCATCCAAACATGCCGGTGAAGTTGGATGGCCGTGATCAATTTAAGACACTTAGTGGAATTTCCTGCGACCCTTAAAGCATCACGCCGGCCGAACTTTGGGCGAGCGTTTGCTCCTCCCTGGCTTGGTCGTGAGATGGTCGGCTATGCAGGTAGAAAGGGGCCCTCCGGTGTACATAACGGTGCTTGTCCGACCGGGAATGGGGCGATCCGCGCCGTCCAATCGCGCCGGCGAAGATGAATAGACGTGATGGATTTGAGACTGCCGCAGGCAGCCTTTGTTCGTACGAGGTCCTCTAAGCCGCTCCATACCAGCTTGGACATCCAACTTCGGGCTGGTGTTTGGTGGTTGTTTGGAGGGCGTGACTTGTACTTGACCGGCCATGGCACTAAGGGGGCCATTTGGTGGTCATTGTTGTGGTTGCCTCGCTCTCCCGCTAGGGTTCGTCTAGGCTAGTTAAATCGTGCGGCCAACTTGCGTGGTCATGATTGTTTCTGAGACTGATATGGACAGTCCAGATTCAAAATATGCTCAATCGGGCTAGTATAACACACCGAGAGATGTATGCTCAATCGGGCTAGTATAACACACCGAGAGTTATAGCATGTACGGGTATTTCGTGCATGCCTCATTAGTGATACTTGGAGATTCGTGTTACTCTGCTGAGAGAAACACTCAGTCGTCATGCCACACCAATAATGAGAGTTCAGCGGGAACAACTCAGGAAATACAAGGCTGGTCATGCATTAATTAATAATGCTATAAATTCACATGGTATATGGGATTGTTGCTACATGCTCCATTTTAGGTAAATTAGTAAAGTGGAGAAGTATTCATCACTTATCAGTGGCTTTATCCTTTGCAGGATGTCAGCGCATAATTTTGGCTTTTACAATTTTAGCCTTAAATGAAAATCCACCATCAACAACGATTTAGCCGTTAATGACTCGATTAATTAAATACGAACATTAATTAATAGAAATTAATAAATTAATAATTTGGGCATGTTAATGGTACCATTGTATGTATCTTGAAAAGTTATGCGAAATGGACTACTCGAACACGTCAATCGGACACCAGATGAGCAAGATATCACGCTCGGAAATTTGAGTCGAAATTAGTCAACGCTTGACGTTTGACCACGTAAGTCAACCTTGTTGACCGTACCCCTAAAATGAGTTGACCTGTGTTTAGCAGAAGGTCGTCCCTTAGCAATCGTGGTGATGTTGTAATAGTAAAATTTATTCTAACCTAACTTCGATTGATTAAGTTAATAAATTAACCATATTAAGTAATTAATTAATATTAATTACGTTAATTAATCAAGTAGAAATATATACTTAAATTATGTTTGAAGTTATCTTCTTGTATATCAAGCTGGTGCTGTTGGTTTTGAATGAAAACAGAGAGATGGTTAGAGAGAGTATATGGTTAATACTAAATACTAAATATGATAGAAATTTTGAGAGATAAAGAGATAGATATGAGATAGATTAATTAGAGAGGAAAAATAGAAGTTTGGAATTATGAAGATGTGATGACAAACAAAAGGGATAAAGAGAGATTTGTAGTAAAAGGTGATGAAAGTGATATTAGAGATTGTTTATGGTGATATAGTAATGAATAAAGAGAATCAAAGTAGTGAAGTAGAAGTCATTCATGGTGTTTATAATGGAGATGTTGATGATCATGGTGTGGTTGATGTAAATGATGAAGATGAGAATATAATCACTCTTTGAGATAAAGGTAACATTTATAATTGATTTGTATTGCTTAATAGTGTGATTTGGGTAGTTATCATATATGTAAAGTAACTTGGAATCAATCAAATAGATAATTATGATAATCATGAGTTTATTTGAAAGTATGCGTCTCTACTGTCTTTTCTTGTATGAAAATGATTAGCTTAAGTTATGAATTAGACTTCGATCAAAGCATGAGACTTTTAGACGAGTCTCTTATATTTCTGTAGAAATTGAGTTTGCTCAATTTGGATAAATAGGCAATTAGTTACGAATTTTTGAAGTTAACTCCATGTGATTGAATTCTGGGTTTTTGCGATGAGACAGCGAATAAACGGACTCGGTTAGGTAGGTTCGAGATGGAGTTAGCTTCCGGTCATAGCTACAAAGTTGTAGAGGAGACCGTCACCTTTCTAAAGAGCCACCAGGTGATATTTTTTGATTAGTATTGTGAAATCTAGAGACCCAGAAACTTGACCCTTTGTGCTGTGTAAATTGTATAAAAAGTGCATGTTAAATGTTTGTGAAAGTGACTGAGTCAACACAGTGAGTCAACTGAGTTAGACCAACTCAGTGAGTCAGACCCAGTTGGACCGAGTTATTTAGGGTTAGGTCTGGATCGGGTTAGCGGGCTGATTTGGCGGGCAGTTCGGATTGGCCTGTGGACTAGGGTTAGGACTAGATTCATTCTTTTGATGTTTTGGGGCACTTAAGTTCCGAATTAGCTTCAGGTTCCTTCTGCAAAGTTGTAAGGTTTTTTGAGAACTTTCAAATGACATCAGGTAGACCCCATTTGGATAAGTAGATATTAATTTATGCATAGAATACTTAATATCAGGTTATAGAACTAATGATAAAACTAGAACCATTAGTTATTTGACTTAACCCATAAATAAAAACTTGTAGGATATTGTGCTATGAATGTTCTGTGAACCTTTTGGATAAATTTTTAGAATGCTTGCGTGATTAGTAGTTAGTATATATTAACAACGATCGATTCAAAGGATGAACTAGTGGATCGGGGATCTCGAGGTTGGCATGGCTTGTCATCAAATCAGGTGGGAACTCTGTAACCTTCTTGTAATCATTAAGTTTGTTTTATCTGCGAGCATGATGAGTCTTTAATTTCTGTAAGCATATTGTTTGTAATTCAATGGGTATGTTGTGTGATATGTGTTGTGTGGTTTCCCCGCGAAGAGTGTCTGTGTTTCCCCATAGCTCTTGGCTAAGTTTAGTAGGGCAATGCTACGTTGTTTGAATATTACCTAGTAGTCCGGCTTTACCCCGGTTGATTATTATTACATTTTATTGTCTTATAAGATAGTAGTCCGGCTTTACCCCGGTTGATTATTACCTAGTAGTCCGGCTTTACCCCGGTTGATTATTACCTAGTAGTCCGGCTTTACCCCGGTTGATTATTATATATACTATTTTATTTGGGGAAGTCACTCATGTGCATATTATACTTGATTGTGCAGTCTTAGTAGTATGACGGGGTTACTATGATCTTGACTTAGGAAGAAATTCTAGGTTCATGACTGGATATGGTTATTATTCGTTGACTTCGGTCTACGAATAATGATTGGGCCTTTTGTGAACCTGTTGTGCGGGGTCAGATCATAGTAATCAAAATCTTATTATATTCTAGACTTAGATGGTGGCATTGGGTTTTATGAGGTGTACCCATTGCATGATAATATCTTACTGTACCTGGATTCATGCTATCATTTGAGACTGGAGTTTTTCCTAGCATCTTCTCCTCCATTGAGTGAGACGAAGTTGGGATAACATATGTTTAGGTTGTTTAATTCTTTTCTCGTAGATCCATCCGGAGGTGGATCTTTCACGGATATTACCACTATGGACGTAATATCTGGGGATATGAGTTGAAGCAATCTTATGCTTCGTGTTGTGTGTAAAAGGTGTTATCTGTTTTCTTCTATTATTTTGTTTTTAATTTCATTATCATTTAGAACTGTGAAGCATGTTAGTGATTACTTTTAGGTTATATGTTTCCATTGGGCACCCCTTTAGGATGATGTGCTCACTCTTTCCCACTTCAGTTTCAGTAATCAGAAGAAATGGTGCGCGTGAAGATATTCGTTATTGTAGCTTAAAGTTTTTTGCGATGTTAGAGATATTATGAATCTTTTATATATCTTTATGCTTTATTTTTTCTAGTAAAACAACACATTGATATATTCATATCACAAGAGAGTTCTTCATTTATACATTATCAGAGTGTATGGGTTTGTGTTTGGAATTAGCTTATGTAACTGAGTTTTCTTAAGATCTGTAATATAGGTTTGATGCTTCAATTAGGTTGTAATCCTATTAGCTAAGCAGATGATTAGGTTGGGGCGTCACAACACATCTCTTACAAAATCAAAAAATTTAGGATTACAGAACCAATAGTACTCACAACGGAATGGTGATGGACCATGCTTCACCCCTTCACAAACCAGAGCCCTTGGATTGTGATCAAAACATGGACGTGCAAGAGCTTGCTGAGTTACTTGAGGATAAACATTTTCCCATGCAGGAGAAACCAAAATTATATCATTCCTACTCCTGATACTGTGCGTTTGATTATTTTTCCATGTGAAAGGGGCTCCAACCAAAGGTAAATCAAAAAGATGATGCCTTGAGATAAAGTTGTTAAACTTTCTCATGCCATTAGTGATTTCCTCCCTGAAGATCTAATGTAGAACGATAGTGAGAAGAACGCAATACGGAGATTGCTAGGGATGCGAAGGAAGAAAGAGATGCAAAATAGGCGAAATTGATAAAGAAATTAAGAAAAGATTAAAGAGAATTCGTATGAAACGAATAATAAGAATGATAATATTATTGTTTGATAAAAGATTCATTACCCTAAAACAATCGTATGCCTGTTTATATAGGCATGAACAAGAATCTAAAAATAGTAAAACTATAAAAGAAGAAAAATACTAAAAAGGAAATAAACAATCGTATGCATGTTTATATAGGCATGAACAAGAATCTAAAAATAGTAAAACTCTAAAAGAAGAAAAATACTAAAAAGGAAATAAGATAACTTGTAGGCTAAGATAGATGTTCTACATCAGTCCACCCTTCTTGAGAAGAACTCGACCTCGAGTTGTCATCATTTTCATGATCTTCTTCTGCTCTCCATATATTGCTCTCTGGTACGGCTTACCACGATCAAACACAAATCTCGTAGCCTTGGAGATCTAACACGAAGTAGGTAAAAAGAAATGCTATGGAAATCATCATGAGGTATGTGTTTAAACTTACCAGGATCGAACACAAAACTTGCATAATTGTTGGTGGAAATGAAAGCCATGCCAATAGTGACTACGAGTACCAAAAATGTTTCGCCAAAATTTTGAGCAACATCTTGGAATATCTCCTTTAGTGCATCATCTACATTTCTGTTTTGGCAAGCAATCGACCAACTGAGTCTTCTATCTTCAACATAATGTTTAGCATCAATTGTGTTATCAAGTAATGTCCCAACCAACAACGATGCAACAGTAGGAAGCGAAAAGAATGTGGTATTCGTGTCAACCACGTTAGTAGTGATTCCTAATTTCCTCTCTTCTCTTAATACTCGATTGACCCAAAACACGTCTCTGTCAAGAGGTCTATCCAGCTTATCATCGTACATTGCTGGTGATGATTTTCCACAATCAAAGACAAAGTCCATTATTTGAACTCCTTGTTGTTTATCATTGTCAGTGATGTTACGTGAATCAGCACACCCAATGTAACTTCCATGCAAGCACATAGCATAACAATTCATTAATATGAATATTAGAGAATTATGTATAAAGGGGTACTCACGTTTGTTGAGCGGAGTAACATAACAAGAAAAACATGGACCAGATGCAAATGCTCTTCCAATCACCCCTTGTCCTCTCTGCAAATGATGTTTGGCACAATCATCTCTAAAACCCCACGTATGAACATCCACAACATAAAATTCCACTTTAGTTGTTTCCGCCCAAGTGGTTCGTGGAGACTTCATCATAGACTGTAACCCCACAATAGAAGTATTTGATTTGTTAAGGAGTTCACCAAAATTAGCTACCCCTTCTTTATTTTTAACCTTGGAAATGAGGTGGAATGATTTTCCATGTTTACCTAGCAGTTTGTGAAATTCTTCCAAGTCTAACTCCTTAGGAATGTTAAATTTATTGTGTACATCCCACAATAAAATGTCCTCCTTGTTTTCTTCTGAGGTTAGTAGATGTACAAAAACTCCAGCAAGAATTATATTCGTCCTCTCACTGAAAGGATCAGAATTCTCACACCGGCAGTTCGCGAAACCCCACTTGGTGTTATAAGTGTATCCGAAACGACAAGGTTGAGAATATCAATCGAAGTTTTCTTATTGAAAAGCTTGCATTACAAAACAGGTTTCCTGTGATTTAATGGGTAGAGATCAAAATCAAATCTACACTAATTAATGTATTTCCTAGCTAACAAAATATATAACCATATATACAAAATATGCAATAAATGCATATCTCCTAATACTCCCCCTCAAGTTGGAGCATGGAGATCACGAATGCCCAACTTGCGAAGAAGCAGCTCAAACTGAGGACGTGCAAGAGCTTTGGTGAAGATATCTGCAAGCTGAGAAGTTGTCCGAACATGAGAAGTAACAATAGCACCGGACTGAATTTTATCGCGCACATAATGACAATCAATCTCAATATGTTTGGTGCGTTCATGAAAAACAGGATTAGCAGCAATATGAAGTGCGGATTGACTATCACAATAAAGGCACATAGGCTGAGAGTGAGACACACCTAGAGATTTCAATAATGCCTTTAGCCACGTGAGCTCACTACAAGTATGAGCCATGGAACGGTACTCGGCTTCAGCAGAAGAACGAGATACTGTGTGTTGCTTCTTTGTCTTCCAAGATATAGGTGAGCCTCCTTAAAAAATAAAGTAGCCAGTAAGTGAACGACGAGTAAGAGGGCAGGAGGCCCAATCAAAGTCACAATAAGCAGTAAGTTGAAGAGCACTATCCTTGCGTAAAACAATTCCTTGACCAGGATGGCCCTTTAGATAACGAAGAACTCGGAGAGCAGCTTCCCAATGAGACACCCGGGGAGATTGCATAAATTGAGCCAATACATGCACCGAGTAACACAATTCAGGACGCGTAATAGTCAAATAAATCAAGCGTCCAATAAGCCGACGATACTGGGATGGATCAGAATACAGGGGTCCATCATCAAGAGCTAAATGATGATGTTGATCAATAGGTGAAAAAGCTGGTTTGGCTCCAAGAAGCCCAGTCTCAGACAAAATATCCAAGGTGTATTTTCGTTGAGATAAAAACAAACCATCAGTTCCTCGAGACATTTCAATACCAAGAAAATACTTGAGATGGCCCAGATCTTTCATATGAAAGCAACGACTTAAATATGCTTTAAAAGCATTAATAGCAGCGGAATTGTTCCCAGCAATAATTAAATCATCCACGTAGACAAGTACGTTAATAGAATTCTCACCTCGTCGTAGGGTAAATAAAGAATAATCAGCATAAGACTGTACAAAACCAAAATCCTTAAGAGCACCTGCAAGCTTAGCAAACCAATTACGAGGAGCTTGACGAAGACCATACAGAGATTTATGGAGGCGACACACTTTACAAGGAGAATTTGTCGAATATCCTGGAGGAAGTTGCATATATACTTCCTCATCAAGATCCCTATGTAGAAAAGCATTATGAACATCCATTTGATGTAACTCCCAATCACGAGCAACTGCGACTGCTAAAAAAGTTCTAATCAATGGAAAAACCATTTTAGCTACGGGAGCAAATGTTTCATGATAATCCACACCTTCCACTTGTATATTACCGAGGACTACCAAGCGAGCTTTATACCGCTCGACTTTCCACGTTCAATTGCTTTGATTGGCCTGAAGGTACCATCTTTGATAAAAGTTGAGATTAAAAATCAATTCTAGTTATTGTGAAAAGCATGTTAGTGAATCGAATTATATTTGATTTTGTAAACCCATTTACAACCAATAGCCTTCTTCCATGGGGGAAGATCCGTAAAAGATAAAGTACCATTCTTATCAAGAGCACTAATTTCCTTAGACATAGCTACGCGCCAAACAGGAAGACGAACAGCTTCAGCATAACTCGTAGGTTCTTTAAGAGTAGTAATTGCCTTAAAAAAACGAGTATGATTAACAGAAAAATTTGCACAAGATACATAATTAGTTATGGGATAAGGCGTACCTGAGGACGTTGATGGGTGAGGAGTTGGGGAGTCGGGGTCTATTGGTTTGACAGTATTGCACACATAATCCTTTAATCTAGTATTAGGAACCCGACACGGAACACTTCTTCGAACTGTCGTATCCGAAATATCACTATTCGCATGTGACAACATGTTGTCAGATATGCGAGTACTATCATCAGATGAAGGAAATAAAATTCCTGACTGATTCCGTGCCATAACATCGTTAGTGGAGATAACTATGTCATCTAACACATGCTGAGAAGGAGCTGTAGATGAAATCCCAGTGACTGTTTGACTTCCACCAAAACTAGACAAGTTTTGTACTCTCCCAGTGACTGTTTGACTTCCGTTATAAGTGGACAAGATTTGTACACCTGGAACTGGTTGAGTATAGGCACCACCTGACGTGTTTTGTTTGTCTGGGACTGTTGAAGTTTTGTCCCTTCCAGACAGATCTTTTACACGTCCAGTTTCTGTCATTTCCTGACAGCTTCTGACATCTTCTGAATTGCTATCGGATACTTTCTGTGAACGGACAGCAGGTGAGACTGAATTGTCGCCTGAATACACTGGTCCATCAGTGGTTGTCCGAGCACTTTCATCATTGACTCTCTGACTTCCACCCAGATTCTCAGTGGCTGGTACGGGAGTACTGACAGGCATCAATAATTCTTCTTGTTCTCCAGATTTCACCGATCTGTCGATCAATTGATTCAACTCCATTTGGCAGTCTTCATTGTTACTTTCTAACGACTCAGCTGTGTTGGGAAATTTGTCTTCAAAGAAAACTACATCACGAGACACAAAAAATTGTTTCATTTCCAAATCAAATAAACGCCAACCCTTTTTCCCATGAGGATAACCAACAAATATACAACGTCGACTTCGTGGATTAAACTTGTTTCGATCACGAGGAACAACACTTGCATAACACAAACATCCAAATACTCGAATAAGAGAATAAATAGGAGGCTTTCCATGTAACAATTCATATGGAGTTTTACCATTAAGCAAGGTAGTAGGCGTGCGATTAATAATATGAGCAGCACTAAGGATGCACTCACCCCAAAATCGAAGAGGTAAATTTGCTTGAAATCGCAAAGCACGCGCCACATTCAATATATGACGATGTTTGCGTTCCACTCGCCCATTTTGCTGCGGTGTATCATACATGAGGTTTGAAATTCTATTCCTTGTGTAGAAAAATATGGAATCAAAGGACGAAATTCCGTACCATTATCACTGCGAACCTGCTTAACTTGTCTATCAAACTGTGTCTTAGCCATAACACAAAAATTCTGAAAATTCTGTACCACCTCAGTTTTGTGTGTCATCAAATAAACCCAGACACAACGAGAATAATCATCAACAATAGTAAGAAAATAGTGTGCACCACAAGAAGACGGAGTGCGATACGGACCCCATACATCACAATGAACTAAACTGAAGATGTCATTAGCTTTATTCTCACTAATAGGGAAACTGGCACGTGTTTGTTTAGCCTTAAAACAAGTATCATATGGTTCATTGAGAAACTTTTGACAATCAACTTTATTCATACCAGGAAACAAAGAAATAACCTTATTAGAAGGATGACCTAAAAGCCTATGCCATAAATAATAATCTTCACAAGTAGTAACTCGATTTGCCATAATCTTCGCTCCACTGTGGAAGATATAGACCCCATCTCGTTCCTCACCCACACCAATCAGCGTCCTCGTAGTACGGTCCTGTATCACACACAACTTATCAGTCAAAGTGACAATACATTTCAGATCTTTAATTAAACATGCTAACGAAATTAAATTGCAGTGAAGATCAGGAACGTATAAAACACGATATAATCTCATATTGTTCACAGTGCCTTCACATGGAGCAATTGTGTATGTGCCGTTCGGAAGTTTTACCGAAGAAAAATTTATTTGATATGTTTCACACAAAAATTCTTTACTCCCTGTCATATGCCTCGAAGCCCCTGTATCAAGTATCCACTTCTTAGAAAGTTTTTCTTTCAAACTCTCCTTTTTCGAAGAATTAAGCATATTCACAATAGCTTCCCACTGTACATCAGTGAGTGTATTAGCAAGTGGTACTCGATCTTGTGATGAAAGATAGTGAAAGATAGCTTCCAGTTGAATTCGCATCAATATTCATAATTGTGGTATTAACAACAATTTGTTTATCTTGTTCATAATTATCTCCATTTAATTTTACCGAAGAAATCATCATACCCGTATAATCTGAAGAATGTAAGTAATATGGTGAAATTTTTAAGTTATTTCGATTCTGGCTCAGATGCCATGAAACGACAAGGTTAAGAATATCAATCGAAGTTTTCTTATTGAAAAGCTTGCATTACAAAACAGGTTTCCTGTGATTTAATGGGTAGAGATCAAAATCAAATCTACACTAATTAATGTATTTCCTAGCTAACAAAATATATAACCATATATACAAAATATGCAATAAATGCATATCTCCTAATAGTATCCATGGCTTTGTGTTAACAGTTCTGATTCCGACTGAGATGCATGAATGCATGCATGCAATAGAAGTTGTTAGATGTGCCGTTGTAAATAACCTGGAATTTATCATCGCTTCAAGTCCCAGCGCAATACCAAAGCATAAAAGATGACTGCAAAGTTTCAGAGAACTTGCAACAACTTCCTTAATTTCCAGTGAAAACAACTCCTTGTGATTCGACTTAGTAATTTCTTTCGGAATGCATCTTGGTCGATAAACAGTAGATTCAGTAGGAAATTCATGTATTGTCTTCCCAGCGGACGTCGATCCAATGAACGCTACCCTCAAGGCACCATTGCAGTTTGTTTTGATCCCAGAACGAAGAACATAGCACAGCTGCGAAGATGGTTTCTCATACACGAAAACGTTTGGAAGGTGATTAATTAATTTGACATCAATAAGATGCTTACTATCACCTCGAAGAATGATTTCTTTGATTTCAGTATCTAACGGATATTGCAGTAAATCATTAACATCAAATGTTGTATCTAAAAACTCAACTAGACCTTGTTTTAATAAAGCGTCGGTCTTTGGTATAGCTACAGGTTCCACAAAACAACTCCATTCTGTCCAGCACTCTTCTCTACAGAGTAGCATTGAATAGTCTCCATGCAAGGAACCCAATTCTTTACTCGGTGTCAAACGATCCAGTTCCATTGCAGATGATTAAAGTATATGATGGACAACGGTACATCTAGCACATGTCATTGGACTCGGACATCGCACAAAAGTGTTCATGTAAACACCAGTGTCTTGATAGGAAGTAATGTTGTTTCTTAACTTATCTGATAAAACTTTTGCTAAAGATACTCTCTCGGCGTTTGAGAATATTCGACCGCGCATTCTTCCAGAGTATTTCTCAATACTTATTCCTCTAGTCGGATATACCACGAAATAAATCTCAAGAGTTAACTCAATAAGTTGATCCTTGTTAGGGTTTACATAAGAGACCATACGTACTTTATTATGAATAATAACTTGATGATTGATCTCAACAGTAGTAGATAGAGAAAGTAAATCCTTATCAGAATCTATAAAATCATTAGGTTTATCAAAATATGAAGACTTACTAATAAGTTCTAGCGGATCATGCAAAACCTGAGTAACATGGTTTCTTTCTTTCTCTTGAGAAGTATCTTCCATATTTTCCTCACTAAATGACGCCGTGAGAATCATATCGGTATTTTCTTCGGTTGAAATAGAATCCTCTTGAGTCGACGATGAATCAATAAACTCCCGTGATTCAGCAGTCGAAATAGCTACAGCATCATTAGGTAATGACGAATCCTCTGGAGTTGACAATGGAACTTCTTTATCATCATGTGATTCCTCATCCCCGTCGACCATATTTTCTTCTTCCTTAGAAACCGGGTTTTCATCTTTCTTTTCAGACGTAGCTTTTGTATTCTCATCAACTGATACATTAAACTCACGCTTTTCATCCAAAACATATGGAACCTCGTCGCCCTATTGTTTTACTACTTCTTTTTGAGAAGTAGTTTTAGTTTCTTCCTCGCCAACTGATGTAGCCGAAACATCTCCAGTACCCATGGATGACAACAAAACTTCTGGAGTTGAAGACGAAACTTTAGGAACAGTAACTTCCATCTTTTCTTCGTCTTTAATCTTCAGCTTTTTCCTTATCTTCTTCATCTCCTTTTGTATATCTTGTAGGATACTGTTTATGTTTGCAAAAGTTGTATCATGTTGATCCAACCTTTCTATAATTTTTGTAATGTAGGAAATACCATATGGTCATAGGAATAATATATTAGGATGAGTCTAGTCCAATTGACCTAGTCAATTGTTAGTTTGGTCCTTTTTGGACAATAAAATTATAGTTTGGTCCTAAAAATTATGTTTTGGTCCTAGGGTATTGTCCACCCACACGGAATATTCTTTTTCTGTTACCAAAACACCCCTACACGTGCTCAATTTATCGTTTGGTCCTAAAATTTTATTATTTGGTCCTTTTACCGACATATATAAGTAGAAAACCTCTCAGTTTCAGTTTTATTTTCTCTCTCCTGTTGAAGTTCTTCTCTCGCTGCAGATTTTTTTCTCTAGGGTTTACGAAATCTTTCGAGATTTCGATCTTGATACCAAGATCGATTCGATTTACAGCAGATTAACTTGATTTCAAAGTTAATTTGATTATGGAGGTGTTGATGGTGGATTTTCATTTAAGGTTAAAGTTGTAAAAAACAACAATTTGTTTCCCACTGTACAATAGCTTCCCACTGTGCATCAGTGAGTGTATTAGCAAGTGGTACTCGATCTTGTGATGAAAGATAGCTTCCAGTTGAATTCACATATGAAAACTTACTAATAAGTTCTAGCGGATCATGCAAAACCTGAGTAACATGGTTTCGTTCTTTCTCTTGAGAAGTATCTTCCATATTTTCCTCACTAAATGACGCCGTGAGAATCATATCGGTATTTTCTTCGGTTGAAGTAGAATCCTCTTGAGTCGACGATGAATCAATAAACTCCCGTGATTCAGCAGTCGAAACAGCTGATAGACTCATTTATGTGTCTAATTTGTCCTCAATGTTTCGTATTGTTAGTACTCATTTTTGTCCTTATTATGGTGTTTTGTGTGTATGTAGGTATTTTTTGGAAATAAAGATTGTTGGAAAATTCGGCTCGAAAAGTTGCTCGGAAGACCCCCGGAGGACAACTACTAAACGGACCCCTACTTTGGATAAGGGGCACCCAATTACTAAGGGTCACACTAGCTGCTATTTACACCCCATAAGGCAGGTGCTAAAGGGACGCCCGTACAGGATTAGGGGGAGTCATGTCCAACATTTCAAAATCCGATTTTGGCGGGAAAAGAAGAACAGAATTTGGGCTTGAATTTCGATCATGTTCTAGGGTGATTAAAGGGCCGAAACTCATTGGGTTTGTTTCTTTAGCCTCAACAGGGCTAGTAATGGTTTCGGTTTCAAATAAATAGGAAGATTTGGGTGGATTCTCATTAAACATGGAGTTTGAGCATATCTCGGGATTTTGGTCGTGTTTGGGAAGTTTGCGTGTGGATTCTGTATGTTTAAGAAACTATGGACCGTGAAACCAACGTGTTGGGAGAGAGTCAACACCAGTTGAAGCGTATATAGATAAAACAGGGAAGAAAATCGCGTGATTTGCATGGAGAGTAAAAGTGGATTATTCTTGATTTAATTACGTGATTCGATGGTGCTACCGGGTATAAAAAGGATCATGAGGAGTCAAAGAGGGGGACGGAGAGCTTGGGGAGAGTTTAGAGCGTCAATAAGGTGAGAAATCAAAGTTGCAGAGCATATTTTTTCTGCTCCTGTGGAAGACGAAGAACACGAAGAACAGACGGCCAAAAACCGTCGTTCTTCAACAGTGTTAACGACTCGCTTCTGTGGGTCGTAGTTTGGTGGCAGACTTAAATAAACCGTAACAGCGACAGGAAGGTTTTATCGTTCTCAGTAACAATTCGGTTTGTAACACTTATATCTGTTACAAACCCGGTTTTTATTTGATATCTCTCCTTTTCATCATTTGTAAGCACCTTTGAGCAATAAAATCATATTTTGAGCGTGTTTCCATTATGCGGAGCTAGAACCCATCACTGGGGCGACGGAGGAAGCAACTTTTCATGATTGTGGTAAATGAATTAATTCTTTATATGACTTTTTGCATAGATTTAATTGTTTTATAATTTCTATTAATTATCTGTTATTTTGTCTGATGTCGCATGCTTAGTTTAAATTACTTTTGATGCGTCATGCTTACGACTTACAGATAATGTTTTATGAAATCTATTTTTGGCAAGAAATTAGAGTCACAACTTCTTTTGTTTGAGCTATATTGTCTAGAATTAATGACTGAACCACAAGAATATGAAAAGTAGTGAAATCCTGCGTCCTAGTGACTCTTCATCCTGTGACAATATTTGTATATATATTTTCTTTATCTTTAGTATTTTCTTTATTTTAACTTAAAATCAATCCAACAAAGTCCGAGTGAACGACAACCCTTTTTCTTACTACAACATCATTGAAAATAATCATCAATTTTTGGCGCCGCCGACGCGGACTTGTGTATAGATTTGTTTTTAGGTTTTATTTTATTATTATTATTTTTGTTCCTTTTTACGCATTTTGGTATTTCTGTTTGCTTTCAGATTTGGAGTGGAGCGAAAGAAAAAGAGAAAGTGCTGAAAAGAAAAGCAAAGCCAAAATAGGAAAGAAAAGAGAGATCCGAACTGAGTGAAGAAGAAAATTTTGTATATAGTGTAATTAAATTTTTTTTTATTTATTTTTAGAAACTGTGATTAGGTAATTATTTTTGTAATTTTTATTTTTATTTTTTGGACTTCTTAATTTTGGACTGTTGGACATATTTTTTTTAAAACCTTAAGGAAGGGTTATTTAAATTTAAACTGCACAGGGAAGGACGACGATTACGATATCGTCTCGGCACCTCGGGTTCGTACATGACATAGGAGTCGTGGCCCGAGTCGACTTCAACAGTTCATCCCCAAATGGAACGGGAGGTAAGAATTCTAAACACCCGCGAATCCCCTGCCAGCGGGTTTACTGGATGATTTCGTGTGAATATATGTCGAGGAACTGAATCCGGCTGCTTTAATTTCCTAGTAAAGGGCAAGGACAGGCCATACAAGATAAGAGTTCGGATTTCATCACTAGTTCTCTTCTTGCCCGCCTTAGGAAAATGATACCAAACGCGAACCTAAGCTTAAAATACCGACTAGAACGAGACCGATAGGGTAACGAGCTTAATAGGAAAGTCATTCGAAAAATATTGGTTACTCTTTAAGCATACTTGAAGTTCATGATGGTTTTGTGAGTTGAATGCGTGACTGCGCCGCCTTGTAATGCGGTGAGGCCTTGGGTATCAAAGCTCCACGCAGCTTCCTCGCCTCTATTCAACTTACTTAAACTCGGATTGATGCCAGAGGGGTTTGCTCAGATTGTAACGAATTCCCTTTCGAAGGATTAGAAGCTGGTCTAGAAACAATCTAAGTGGAGCCATCATGCTTTTTGTTTGCTAAAAATTAGTAGGTTTGTTTTGGTCGAGTCAGCCTTGTTTGTGTTTGTGTAGAATTCCCTTGCAGTTAGGATGTCAAACCGGTATTATAATAGCCATCACAATGAATATGAATATCCAACTGAACATTATGGACATCACTCTTTTTATGACCATAGTGTGAATAGTGGTTGGGAACGCCAACCTTTGGAAGGTTATGGGTCATACCATGGTGAGCCCAATTACTATCCACATGTGAATCGGTTATTCGAGCAAGAAGATTATAGTAATAGTTCTTCGTCTCTAGAGGATACAATCAAACTTTTGAAAAGTAGTCCTTATTATGATCCTTCTGTTCCTCTTCCTTCTCTAGAAGAGTCCCTCGGGGGTTTAGGTGAGTCGACACAAAAGTTAATTTGAATCAACATGTAAGTTAATGAGGTAAATAACGTAGTTATGGACGAAAAGGATATGCAACAACGACCCGAATCTTTAGAAGATATCCTAAATAGATTAACTCAAAACTTAGATCCAACACTAAGGGAACTTTCTTTGGAGGAGACCCTTGAGAGGATAGCTGAGTCGACACGTAGAATTGAGTTAGAGACGAATGAAAGTATTGCTCGAAATAAATTGAATTTCCAATATAGTGTATCCAATAATACCTTTGAGAATGAAGATAGTTATTCACATAATCAATATGATGAGGTTAGAATTGGTAACACTACTTGTTTAGATGAGGTTCAACCATTTTCATGTTATTATAATAATGATTATGATGAGGATAGTGTTGATGAAGAATTTGAAATAAATAGGCATAGTGATCAGGAATTTGCTACTCCAATTGAGCTTTATAATAATAGAGTTATTTTCGGGTTCGAGATCCTAATAATTTTAACAATTATTCACCTATTCAAAAGGACGAGGATTTGACTAGAGATCTTTTGTTTTAGACGATGTAGTATTTCCTGTTTACGAAGTCGATAATGGTTTAGAGGAACGAGTTTATCCTGAGAATATTATTTTAGAGTCTAACGATTTAAAAACAATAGTCTTAGACGAAGAAGATGAACTCGCAGAGCTTTTAAATATGAGTGAGGATGCATCACCTGAGTATAATCTACATGAATCAATTGACCATTTTCAGGATTTTGATGATCTAGAAATTAGGGAAATTGTAGCTAGTCTATCTAGAGACACCCAAAATTCTAAGTTTGGGGGTGATTATCATTCTCCTTGTGCCTTACCTTTAGCTCTTACAGAGATCCCTCACTTGGGACTTGATATACGTGCCTCAACCATTGTGCTTGATTACCTTCATGCTAGCTCTCCCGAACCTAATAATGTCCAGGAAGAAGTTCAGTTGTTAGAAACCCATCCTCTGGTTGATGTGGTTAACCTGAGGCTATGATACCAAAATTGACTTTGTTTTCCCACCAAAAACTTTTCTTTCAATTGTGGGAACATATGAGTTACAAATGTGTCGGTTATTAAGTTTTGAGACTAAACCTAATTACTTTAGGAGATTAGGGTCGACACATTTTTCTATGAATGACCACCACCGTGGTCAATCGTGTGAGTCAAATACGATCGACTTAGAGGATCCCCAGTTATTCAGGTTAATGTTATGTGCTTTTAAGTTCTTATTCGAGTTTTTCCAGACTCTAGGACCTGAGCATTCGGATCTAACTTTTGAGAAAATGCAACCCATGAAAATATGTTATCTAGACCCAGTTATAGAACCCGAACCTAAACCACAGCTATTTGTAGTTGTCTTAAACAGGAAACTAGACAAGGGTGTGCTTTATTTGATTCATTTTGCTTTATTTGCTAATTTTCTTGGGATGTTGTAGATTCATTTTACTTGTGATATCCCTATTCGGTTTTGGTGATCCGCAGTTATTCCGGCTATTACTTTATGATTCTATGAGGTGACTAATTCCTTCTGATGTCTGGCTGAAGACTTTAAACTTAGCACTTCTTGGGAGGTAACCCATGCTCATGGAACACGGTAATATCTTTCCTTAACTCTTTTGCTTCAAATGGTAACTGTTTCTCATTGTTCATGCTTTTAATTTCATCTTTAGAACATTGAGGACAATGTTAGATTTAAGTTTGGGGGTATGGGAGAAACTTTTTAGTTGCAGTATTAATAAATAAACTCCAGAGCCTAGAAATTTAAGTTTATTAAGGTCGGCACTAACCAATCTAAGTGGATGGAAGCATTTTGGTTGTATGAGTTGAGGAACCAATCTGATTAGATGGAAACGTCTAGAAGAGTCTATTCATAAAAGCACAGAGCTCAGGTGTTAGAAAAGAAAACATGATAGTTTCGCCATATCCTCGTGATGGAAACATCGAAAGAATCCTGATCACTTCTTTTTCTTTTTCTTTTTACCATTGCTAGGGTGAAATAGAGTGACTGAGATGAAAAAAAAAAAAAAACGAAAAAGAAAAAAAAAATTGAGACCAGACCATCAGACCAAACGGAATAAATTCAATAAAGTCGACCACTGGAACCCTTGTATATGCCAGTTGTGTTGACCTAGAGTTAGGTTTATCGACCACTGGTTCCCTTGTATATGCCAGTTGTGTTGATATTAGTCCATACCAGTATCTCGGTCCATTAGGATAGGTTCACCTTAGTCAACATCATCCACGCTTTTCTCTACATCCATCTTCTTAATCTTTC
The DNA here is from genome assembly GCA_023531295.1 of Papaver armeniacum. Lineage (NCBI taxonomy): Eukaryota > Viridiplantae > Streptophyta > Magnoliopsida > Ranunculales > Papaveraceae > Papaver > Papaver armeniacum. The sequence continues at coordinate 38,932 of JAJJWW010007521.1, forward strand.
CATGTGATTGGTTGACTCCGGTTTATGATGTCCAGAAACTATCTGAGTAGAGCTCTGTCACTTTATATGAAATTTAGTATGCTTGAGTGCAAACTCGTGTACAACAATTGGAATTTAGCATCAGGGTACTTCCTCCTGTAGTCAATAAGTATGCCAACCAAGGAGATTCTTTAGTGCCTTCCAAGGTTCTGCGTAGATAGCTAGGGTCTGGAGTAAAGGTTTTGTGGGTACACCTCTGGTAAACCCTCCGAAGACAGCACTCCACCACTAGGGCCACCTAGGGGTTCAAATGAATTATATTATCTAGAATTTGCTCGAGGACTAGCAAATAATAAGTTTGGGGGTATTTGATAGACTCATTTATGTGTCTAATTTGTCCTCAATGTTTCGTATTGTTAGTACTCATTTTTGTCCTTATTATGGTGTTTTGTGTGTATGTAGGTATTTTTGGAAATAAAGATTGTTGGAAAATTCGGCTCGAAAAGTTGCTCGGAAGACCCCCGGAGGACAACTACTAAACGGACCCCTACTTTGGATAAGGGGCACCCAATTACTAAGGGGCACACTAGCTGCTATTTACATCCCATAAGGCATGTGCTAAAGGGACGCCCGTACAGGATTAGGGGGGGTCATGTCCAACATTTCAAAATCCGATTTTGGCGGGAAAAGAAGAACAGAATTTGGGCTTGAATTTCGATCATGTTCTAGGGTGATTAAAGGGACGAAACTCATTGGGTTTGTTTCTTTAGCCTCAACAGGGCTAGTAATGGTTTCGGTTTCAAATAAATAGGAAGATTTGGGTGGATTTTCATTAAACAGGGAGTTTGAGCATATCTCGGGATTTTGGTCGTGTTTGGGAAGTTTGCGTGTGGATTCTGTATGTTTAAGAAACTATGGACCGTGAAACCAACGTGTTGGGAGAGAGTCAACACCAGTTGAAGCGTATATAGATAAAACAGGGAAGAAAATCGCGTGATTTGCATGGAGAGTAAAAGAGGATTATTCTTGATTTAATTACGTGATTCGATGGTGCTACCGGGTATAAAAAGGATCATGAGGAGTCAAAGAGGGGGACGGAGAGCTTGGGGAGAGTTTAGAGCGTCAATAAGGTGAGAAATCAAAGTTGCAGTGCATATTTTTTCTTCTCCTGTGGAAGACGAAGAACACGAAGAACAGACGGCCAAAAACCGTCGTTCTTCAACAGTGTTAACGACTCGCTTCTGTGGGTCGTAGTTTGGTGGCAGACTTAAATAAACCGTAACAGCGACAGGAAGGTTTTATCGTTCTCTGTAACAATTCGGTTTGTAACACTTATATCTGTTACAAACCCGGTTTTTATTTGATATCTCTCCTTTTCATCATTTGTAAGCACCTTTGAGCAATAAAATCATATTTTGAGCGTGTTTCCATTATGCGGAGCTAGAACCCATCACTGGGGTGACGGAGGAAGCAACTTTTCATGATTGTGGTAAATGAATTAATTCTTTATATGACTTTTTGCATAGATTTAATTGTTTTATAATTTCTATTAATTATACATTATTTTGTCTGATGTCGCATGCTTAGTTTAAATTACTTTTGATGCGTCATGCTTACGACTTATAGATAATGTTTTATGAAATCTATTTTTGGCAAGAAATTAGAGTCACAACTTCTTTTGTTTGAGCTATATTGTCTAGAATTAATGACTGAATGATGAGTGCCAAATATTGCATATTTATACACCTTTTTATTGGCATTTAACTCATCTTTTGTGCTCAGAAATCAGATATTATCCCAGATTCAGTATTTTCTTTGTTTTCAAGAATAAGTATTTGTACTAATTAATTTTGTGTTTTTAGGTAATAAATAAAGTTCGGAGAAACTGAGGAGCCAAATAGAAAAGAATTGGAGACAAGAGTCTATGGAGCAGAAAGCCAAAGCCCGCGCGCGCATCAGTTGCAACCCAACAAGGAGCAACCCATTTACAAGACATGGGCTTGAGCTAGCCAAGACCCGGCCCATAACCCGGATCCGAGTCCGTCCTTTCCTGAGCCGTGCGATCTCACCCAGCTGCATCCAACGCTCGCTGCATCCCTCACATCATTTCTCGCTGCTCCCGCTCAACACCAAAACAACCCGATTCTCCCTGAGCCGTCCAGATCTCGCCCATCCGCATCCAATGCTCGCTCCGTCATTCCCATCAACACTCGATGTGCCCGCTCAGCAACAAAATCACCTATACCTACCCCATTCGACCAAATCCATTTCTCTCTTCATCTTCTCTTTCTTCTCCATACCACTTGCAGAGAAACCCATCTTCTCCTCCCTCTCCCCGACCATACCATGGCAGAGCCACCACCTCACCACCTCCATCATCTCCTTACCCTGACAACAGCCACAGCCACCCTAGTTCTACCCATCTTTACCTTTAGCTTCTTCCATAACCTAGAAGCTAGGGTTGAGATAGCTAGAACTCTAGGGTTTTCACCAACTTGACTCATGCATGGAGTCAGAGACGAGACAAGGCAGAGAAAAGAGGTTTGGGTGAGCATTAATTGCAAGCTTTGAGTGTTTTGTGAGATATATATTTGGTTGTTCTTCACTTTTAGAAACTTAGTCTGTTTTAGGGTTTAGTTTTAGAATTTAATTTTGAGTAATTTTCATTTGCATAATGTTCTAATTCACCCTGCTAGGGTGAAGATGAAACTCTACTATTCAATGTGCAAGTAATCTAATTCTCATCTTGTTCTTATAGTGTATAATGATTAGGAAAATAGTTAGCTAGAGAACTGAGCTTGCTTGTGATCAATGGTACTGTAAGAAGACCATTGATACTAGGAGTAAGTTAGGAGACTTAGTTACACAATTATCCATCTAAAGCCTTCAAGGGAAGGGATAAGAACAAATTGATAATTTACATTACCTTAGCCTAGGTTTAGAGAGTGGAATCAACCACCCTAGTGCCACAAAATCACCAGTTACAACATTTTATACTTATTTGCTGCCTTAGTTTAGAGCCACATCAACTAGTCGTATCGACAACCAAAATCAGTTCATAATTGTGTTACACTTCCTTGAAATCATTTAGAGTAAGCCTTAGATCATTCACACACACACCATTTCTCTGTGGGATCGACCCGTATTTGCCCTGTTTTACATTGTAGACACCGTGCACTTGCGGTTTAACACGTAGGAAAACTCTTTTAAAGACCTACCAAGTTTTTGCGCCGCCGCTTGGGGACTTGGCTTTGTCTTTGTGTGTTCATTAGTGATTTTCTCACTTGTTTTTCAACCCATCATTGTATATATTTTCTTTGTTATCTTCGTGCTAGTGTAACTCGAAAGCTTAACTCTGTATATTTCGCATCTTAGTTTTGTAATTTGTTGTTTCTCTCGGTTTATAGTTAGTTTCATTTGTAACTTTGTTGTTGTATCATGTCTTAGTTAGTCCATCTCGTCCATAAATCTTGCATCTTAGTCTAGTTAAAACCGCCTATCAATATATGCTATCACTTAGTCTTGCATAACAGCATCATTGTCCTGTATATATAGCCAACTGTAGCTGTAGCTTGATCATTAACATATTAGTTGTTTTATAATTGAAGTTTTCTCTTTTGATCCTCAGTTTCATTGCATATCTGTACATTGTTTTCAGTTAGCTGTATCTGAGAATGTTACTTTGTTAGTTAGCTAAACCATTTTCTATAATCTGCACTTCAATCTCATTAGTTGTCTTTCAAGTTTAGTTACTCCATTAGCATGAGTTTGCATCACCGACAAACTTGCTTGAAGTTAGTTGCATTTGTATTCATCAATATTCTACAATTTGTCATCTGTTAGTTTTTGTATCTTTGCTGAAACCTGTACATTTCTGAGAACTGACTTTCTCCCCTGAGCTAGCAGGTACTTGTGGTGCAGCGGAGCAAACTCAAGAAAGACAAAGGCGCAGGACAGTGTGGATTTGCCTAAACCCAGTTTGATACTGGCGGTATTGTGTTCTCCAACCCCATTTCTGCCCCGTGTTGTGATGCATGAACTGTGAATTTAAGTTTACCCAGACTTGTTACTGTTCTGTGCTCAGCTCCAGCCCCTGTAGCTGTTGAGCTTGAGTTTGTGCATGTTCTATTCCTATCGTCAACTTTGTGCAAACACTCGTTGACCAATCCGTTGATAATTGAATGAATGCTTGCTGAGAGTTGGTATCTGTGTGCATTTTAGCCAACCTTATGAATGACCTGTTAAATCTGTGAGCTATTATTACCTGACAAACTTGCTACTTTGCTGAGTATTGCTCAAATTTGAAAAGCATGCTTTAGTGTGTTCTGTGCATTGACAATTGGCTGAACTAGCCATCTTTTCACTGTGAAATCTTAAGCTTCCATCTGCCTTGTACTTCAGCAAGCCCTGTGCTTAACTCCGGCCCCGAAGCCGTGAGTCCGAGCTACTACTTGGAAAGCCAAGTTAGCCGAAAACCCCGATTGATGCCACGGACCCCTTGCATGCTCTATCTTGTTGACAAGAGTGTTAAAATCGATGCTATGCTTGTCTAACCACTTGTGTTGCATACTCTGTCACTTGCTAAGGTAGCTTCACTGATGTAACCTTCACTAGTTGAATGCTAGGCCAAGCGTGATCTGTCACTTCTTCGAACAATTCAACCATCCGACATCAACGAGTGAGTTGACTTCATCATCCTGCACCCCGAGCATGTGTAAAATGCTAGCCTTATTCATGTCTTTGTCATCTTGCCGTCGAAACTTGTTGACACTCTGTGGTATATGTAAAATGCAAGCATTGTGTATTTGCTGATTAACCTGTTAATGCTGTGAAGTTGTATACCTTGCAATTATCTTGAAACTGTGCACCTTGTTTTTTTTTACATCTGTGCACCTTGCTTTTGTGCATCTGTGCACCAATTTCTGCAATCTGTGTGTAGCCCTGTGGAGTTGAATGAGTGTTGAATAAATGAGTTTATATTTGCATCTCACTTGTATGCCATGCACAACCCAGCACATGCTTCACCATTGAGTGAGCACATCCCTTCACCCTATGCACTTCACACTGTTTTTTTTTACCCTCCTGTGCACCAATCTTGTCTTTGTCTTTGTGACTGCATAATCTGTGCATGCAAAAAATTTGTCTGTTGTGTAATCTCTACCAGCAATTTCAAGCACTTATGTGTGCTTAATTCTGCAAATTAGGTATCATTCTTGTGAGCTTGTGCTACCCTGTGTGTTGAGCTGCACTCAGACCTGTGTTGTGCTCATTTGCCAATTTGTGCATCAGCCTGTGCATAAGCTGCTCAGGTTTCCTTGTGTTTTCCTTGCTCTGTGCAACTCAATCTTTGCTTGGCCTGACCAGTGCTGTGCATCTGCACAAAACTGGGCTAAACCCATAACAGCTAAAGCCCACATAACCAAACTAAACCAAACTGAAACCCACCCCACAATTTGGGCCTTACAACATCAAAAAGCCATCTTTTGGGCTTGAGTCTTGTATTGGTGAGCCATTTTTGAGTTTTTGCTTTATTGTGTTGAACTTGATTGTTTGTTAACATGCTAGATGCGCTAGCTAGGCTATGATTGTGTCTTTTAGAGACCAAACAAATCAACTAGTTAGAATCCGCCCGGACGAAATCGTAAGCATACCCAGTTCTTCAACAGAAAGCCCAAGCCCAGATCCATCAGAAACAGAAACTATGGGTGATGAACAAAACCAACCCCGTAGTCTCAAGGACTACATGTACCCAACTAGGGCAAGCCAGCCCTCTTGCATCATTCTGCCACTGATGCTTGTCATTTTGAACCAAAAAGCAAGCACCATTCACATGCTACCCGTGTTTAGAGGGGTTGATGCCGAAAACCCCTACCATCACGTGAGAGATTTTGAGGATATTTGTGGGACTCTGCGTTTTAACCAAATGCCGGAGGAGTCCCTCAAACCGAGATTGTTTCCTTTTTTCTCTGAAAGACAAAGCCAAGTCTTGGCTTCATGCCCTACAACCACAGTCCATTAGAACATGAGATGACCTCACAAAAGAGTTTTTCAAAAGTTTTTCCCAAACCATAAGACGGCGACAATTCGCCAAAGTCTAAATGGTTTTGTGCAATTAGAAGACGAAACTCTAGCAAAATACTTGGAGAGATTCAATGAATTATTGCTCCAATGTCCCCACCATGGTTTTGAAAAATGGAGACTCGTGCAAATATTGTATGAGGGTCTAGATGTTAGAACCCGAACCACAGTCGAGTCAATGTGCAATGGTGCATTTATTGACAAGAGTGCTGATGACGCTTGGACTTTCTTAATCGAAGTCGCTGAAAAGACTCAACAGTGGGAGTCCATCCGTGAACCAAAAAGGACTACCCCTGTAGGTAATGTTCATAGAATTGAGTCTGACTTTGAGGGAAATGCAAAAATGGCATCTTTGGCCCGGAGAATATAAGTGCTTGAGTTGCAAAAGAATGTAAAATCTAATGCCCCTACTCTCCGTGACCAAATTGAAATGGCCACTTGTGCCGCATGCCATAGCTCTGACCACTTAGTGGACAGCTGTCCAAACTTACATGCATTTCAAGAGTCTAAAACCGAGCAAGCCAATGCATTATACCATAGGCAAGAGAACAACCCGTATTCTCAAACCTACAACCCAGGGTGGAGGAATCACCCTAACTTCTCATGGTCCAAAGGGCCTGTACAAGGGGGACCAACAAATAACAACCAAGGATACTCATATCCTAGAAACCCCCAAGTACAACCACACCCTCAGTACCCTGTAGAGAAAAAGACTAGCTTTGAAGACTGTGTCGGTATGTTAACCCAAAATCTTTCACAACTTCAGAAAACTACCGACCAACGTTTCACAAGTCTAGAACTTAAAATGGGTCAAATCTGTGATGCATTGAATGAGAGAGAAAAAGGCAAACTCCCTAGTCAACCCCAACAAAATCCAAAGAATGTGTTTCAAGCAGGCTCCTCTACCTGCAATGAAACTCCACATAGTCATGTGAATTCTGTCACCACTCTCCGTAGTGGTAGAGTTGTTGAGAACCATGTAGGTGTACCACCGTCAAGCGAGTCTCCATCAGACTCACCAATACACACAACACCGCAGAAAACATCTAATGTAGAGAAAGAATCTGAGCCTGTTGATAAGACCAAGAGTCCTACTGGTGTAGATGTTTCTTTGCCAAGTCATGTACCTGTTGCTCCATTTCCACAACGGTTGGTGCAACAGAAGGGGGGTAACCAATACAATGAGATTTTGGAAATGTTCAAGAGAGTTAACATAAACATTCCATTTCTCGAAGCAATCAGACAAATACCCACCTATGCTAAGTTTTTGAAGGACTTGTGCACACAAAAGCGAAAGCTTCATGTGCATAAGCGTGCCTTTCTCACTGAGCAAGTGAGCTCCATAATCCAAAACAAGATTCCAACTAAGTTTAGAGACCCAGGTAGTCCAACAATTACATGCACCATAGGTGATGTGGTCGAAAAGGCGTTACTAGACTTAGGAGCCAGTGTGAATCTATTGCCATACTCTGTATATGTGCAATTGGGCCTTGGGGAGCTGAAGCCCACACCTGTTACGCTACAGTTAGCGGACAGATCTGTGAGAATCTCCCGTGGTATTGTTGAAGATGTGTTAATCAAGGTTGATAAATTTTTCTTTCTTGTGGACTTCATCGTCTTAGATACTCAACCCGTGCAAAACCCAAGTAATCACATTCCTGTGATTTTAGGACGTCCTTTCCTGGCGACGTCCAATGCCATCATCAACTGTCGTAATGGTGTGTTGAAATTATCTTTTGGTAACATGACCGTAGAGCTGAATGTTTTTAACACTAGTCAACAACCCATTGATTGTTATGATACTGATTTGCATGAGATTAACATGATTGAGAGTCTGATCCAAGACTCTTTGCCCGACATTTTGTCAGTGGACCCTTTGCAAGCATGTTTAGATAACTTTGACTTAGATCTCTTCGAGTCTAAGTACATTGGTGAAATTCACTCTTTGCTTGAATCTGTTCCACCCATGGATATTGCTAAGTGGCGTAATGCGGTGGAACCACTTCCACTCTCGATTCCAAATCTGCCCCACCTCTTGACACACCACCTAAGCTTGATTTGAAACCATTACCTGATACCTTGAAGTATGCATTCTTAGGTCCTTCTGATACTTTACCTGTGATTATTGCATCATGTTTAGACACGGAACAGGAAAGTCAACTCTTAGAAGTACTTAAAGAGCATAAAGGGGCCTTAGGTTGGACCATCTCCGATCTTAAGGGTATAAGTCCCACAATTTGCATGCATCACATAAACCTTGAGGAGAACACTAAACCATACAGGGAAATGCAAAGGAGACTTAACCCCAACATGAGAGATGTTGTCAAGGATGAGATTCTGAAACTGCTTTATGCGGGTATCATTTACCCAGTCCCTGATAGCCAGTGGGTCAGTCCCATTCAGGTAGTACCCAAAAAGTCTGGCATTACTGTAGTTCAAAATGAGATGAATGAACTTGTTCCCACCCGTGTGACCATAGGGTGGCGAGTCTGTGTTGATTATAGAAAACTGAACACAGTAACCAAGAAAGACCATTTTCCCCTTCCCTTCATTGACCAAATGCTGGAAAGGTTAGCAAAACATAGTCACTACTGCTTCTTAGATATCTATTCTGGCTACAACCAAATTCACATAGCACCCGAAGACCAACAAAAGATCACGTTTACATGTCCCTATGGAACATTTGCTTATCGTCGTATGCCTTTTGGGTTGTGCAATGCACCCGCTATATTTCAACGTTGCATGATGAGCATATTTTCTGACATGGTAGATAAGTTTCTTGAAATTTTCATGGATGATTTTTCTGTGTTTGGGTCTTCTTTTGATGAATGTTTGCATCACCTCACTTGTGTCTTGATTAGGTGTAAGGAAAAGAGTTTGGTTTTGAATTGGGAAAATGTCATTTCATGGTTAACTCGGGCATTGTTTTAGGGCATATCATCTCGGAAAAAGGCATAGAAGTAGACAAAGCCAAGGTAGACCTCATTCAACACTTGCCTCAACCTCGTTTCCGTGAGGGACATCGAGATCATTCTTAGGCCTTGCGGTTTTTTACCGCCGATTCATCAAAGACTTTAGTAAAATTTCACGACCTTTGTGCAATCTTCTTGCAAAAGATGTTGCATTTGTCTTTGATGATGCTTGTAAGGAAGCATGGGAGCAATCGAAGGCTCTCCTTACATCTGCTCCTATAGTCGACCACCTGATTGGTCATTACCATTTGAGATTATGTGTGATGCGTCTGACTATGCTGTAGGAGCTGTTTTGGGCCGCGAGTAGACAAACTTCCATATGTGATCTACTATGCTAGTAAAACACTTAATGATGCTCAATTGAATTATTCCACAACTGAGAAAGAGTTGCTAGATGTCGTGTTTGCATTAGATAAGTTTAGATCTTATTTGATAGGGTCTAAGGTCATCATTTATTCTGACCATGCTGCATTGAGATATCTTCTGTCTAAGAAAGATGCTAAGGCTCGTCTAATTCGATGGATACTCTTGTTACAATAGTTTGACCTCGAAATTCGAGATAAGAAAGGGTCAGAGAATGTTGTGGCGGATCACTTGTCTAGGTTGAATGTTGAATATCTTTGATGAATCGTGCTAATTAGGGAATCATTCCCCGATGAGCAATTGATGCTTGTGTCTGAAATGCCATGGTTTGCTGATATTGTGAACTACCTTGCTACAGGTAGAATGCCCTTGCATTGGTCTAAACAAGACCGTTCTAAATTCTTGGCTGAAGTTAAACGTTTCCTTTGGGATGACCCATATCTGTTTAAGTACTGCCAAGACCAAATCATTAGGAGATGTGTCCCCACTCGAACAACGGGACGTCATCTCTTTCTGTCATGACCATGCATGTGGAGGCCACTTTAGTGCCAAGAAAATCTGCTGCAAAGATCTTGCAAAGCGGTTTCTATTGGCCAACACTGTTTAAGGATTGCCATGCTTTTTGTGTTGCTTGTGACCGATGCCAGAAATTAGGAAGTATCTCTAGGAGAAACATGATGCCCTTACAACCCATTTTGATTGTTGAGATGTTTGATGTTTGGGGTATTGATTTCATGGGACCATTTCCTAACTCTGAAGGTAAGTTATACATTCTTGTTGATGTCGATTATGTCTCTAAGTGGGTAGAGGCCATTGCATCCAAAACCAACGACCATAAAGTTGTTCTTTCTTTTCTTAAGGAAAACATTTTCTCCCGTTTTGGAACCCCTAGAGCAATAATCAGTGATGGAGGTAGTCATTTTCGCAATAGACCCTTTGAATCACTAGTGCGCAAGTATGGAATCACTCATAAGGTAGCAACACCTTACCATCCTCAAACCAGTGGCCAAGTAGAAGTTTATAATAGGGAAATTAAGCATATCCTTGAGAAGACCGTCAATCCTTCTAGGAAAGATTGGTCTTTGCGCTTAAATGATGCTTTATGGGCCTATAGAACTGCATACAAGACTCCCATTGGGATGTCTCCTTACAGACTTGTGTACGGTAAAGCATGTCATCTACCTGTTGAGTTAGAACACCGTGCATATTGGGCTGTGAAGAAGTTGAATTTTGATCTTGATAAAGCTGGTACCCATAGGAAACTTCAACTCAATGAGTTAGAAGAATTGAGAAATGATGCATATGATAGTGCCAAAACGTACAAACAAAGAATGAAAGTGTTTCACGACAAGCGCATTCTGCGCAAGTCCTTCACACCAGGCCAAAAAGTTTTATTGTACAACACTCGTTTGCATTTGTTTCCAGGGAAGCTACGTTCTCGATGGTCAGGACCATTCTTGGTACGCACTTAGTTTTCCCCATGGAGCCGTAGAAGTTGAAAACCCAAAGAACCAAGAACATCTTCAAAGTCAATGGTCAGAGACTGAAACCATTTCTGGAGCATCTCCCACCAGAAGTTGAGACCGTCGACTTGGAAGACCCCATCTACGTGGACTGATCTAGTTCACTTGTGTACATACATATGGACTAAAAATCCATCTTCTTTCCCTTTTTCTTTTTCTTTTTGCATAATTTTTATGTGTGCTAACCAAACTTTTTGTCTTGCCCCTTGGGTGTTTGCTTTCAAAGCATTCATCCTCCCTTGGTTTAGCAACACTCTTGTACATCCGGTAATCTCTTCCCCTTTCTTTACTCAACATAGTTCTCTGGGTATGTGACTGTTTAAAATTTTATCATTTGTTGACACATTGAGGACAATGTTTGATTTAGGTTTGGGGGTGCATTTGCATTTGCATATAGAGTTTTTAGTCTTTCTTTTACTTTAAAAAAAGAAAAAAAAAAAAAAAAAACTCTTTGTAAATATGTACATAAAAACCTCCAACTTTTAGAGATTTTAGAGTCACTAGCATGCTTCTAGCTATGTCTACATAGAGAGTCTGACCGAAATAACAGAACTTGGAAGTACTGGAGAACACAATCGGGTTTCTTAGTTGATTAGAGCGTTAAAGTTGGATTTAACCATACCGGAGGGCGAATTAGGTGATGTTTAGATATTCGGTAGTAGAATTGTGATCACCCATAGTGGAGACTACCCATGTTACATCAAGCGAGGTACCGAACTTCACTCTTTGTGACTTTCTAAAAAATCTGTTAGAGTGTGTGTCACCGTACGTCAATTCCGGGTAGGAATGGTGAGCTACCCAACTTCGCACCACTTTCAGCACTATTTTTGATCTCTTGAGTGCTAATTTTGTCAATCATGAGGGTGACGTTTAAAGATGAAAACTCCTAAATACCGATTTACAGTTAGCATCACTCTCTCCCTCTCAACAACATCAACAGATTCATAGAAACACATCATCGTCAGCAAGCGGAGCATCAGCAGAATATTCGAAGAAAAGTTGAACTAGTCCAAGGTTCACGTGCAACAAAGAAAAGAAAAGAAAATAGGATGAGAATTAATGAAGTTTGTGAAATCAAGACAATACAAGTTGTGAAAAAATTATTGTTATTTTCATTTCATGTACTAAGTTAAAAAAAAAAAAAAAAAAAAAAAAAAATTGTCAAGTTTTTGTGAAGTTCAGAAGTTCATCATCAACATTTGAAGACCGAAGACCGAAGATTGAAGACGTTTCTATGAATGACTGAGAGAGTGATATTAATTGCCGATCGGGTGAGAAGGTAAGTGAGTACTCCCATCCTTGCTAATGGTTGATTTCCTTTCTTAGAGATCATCAGAAAAGATTCTTTTTGTCCACACTTCGTGGAGTCTCCGTAAATTATTTCGGAAGGTTATCCTTCTTACCTACAACGTGTGCGTGATTTCTCTCTTTATTCCGCCTCGCACACATGAGAGACTAAAAAGCGGTCTTTTTGAGTGCAATTATCATAAAACCCTAATGGTGAGGCAGAAGTCGAGGCTTATGATCACAATCGAATCCGAATTCTTTCATATGGTATGGTTACTTCTCGCTCAACTCTTAAGGATGAGAATGCGTTCTTTGGTAGTTCTAACTTCGTGTTACTAGCATGCAGAAACTCTATGTCCTCATAGCTCCTTGGATGCTTGAGACTCTTTTACACTCTGAAGTTGGAGAAGGTTTTGTGGGTACACCTCTGGTAAACCCTCACGAGACTACAACTCGTCCACTAGGGACACCTAGGAGTTTAAAGGCTTAGTGCATACGCTAAATGCATTCGAGAGACCTGCGACACGGGTATAGTTAGGATTTCTTAATTTCTGTTTTACTTGAGGACAAGTAAAATTCAGGTTTGGGGGTATTTGATGAGTGCCAAATATTGCATATTTATACACCTTTTTATTGGCATTTAACTCATCTTTTGTGCTCAGAAATCAGATATTATCCCAGATTCTGTATTTTCTTTGTTTTCAAGAATAAGTATTTGTACTAATTAATTTTGTGTTTTTAGGTAATAAATAAAGTTCGGAGAAACTGAGGAGCCAAAAGAGCAAAGAATTGGAGACAAGAGTCTATGGAGAAGAAAGCCAAAGCCCGCGCGCGCATCAGTTGCAACCCAACAAGGAGCAACCCATTTACAAGACATGGGCTTGAGCTAGCCAAGACCCGGCCCATAACCCGGATCCGAGTCCTTCCTTTCCTGAGCCGTGCGATCTCACCCAGCTGCATCCAACGCTCGCTGCATCCCTCACATCATTTCTCGCTGCTCCCGCTCAACACCAAAACAGCCCGATTCTCCCTGAGCCGTTCAGATCTCGCCCATCCGCATCCAATGCTCGCTCCGTCATTCCCATCAACACTCGATGAACAAAATCACCTATACCTACCCCATTCGACCAAATCCATTTCTCTCTTCATCTTCTCTTTCTTCTCCATACCACTTGCAGAGAAACCCATCTTCTCCTCCCTCTCCCCGACCATACCATGGCAGAGCCACCACCTCACCACCTCCATCATCTCCTTACCCTGACAACAGCCACAGCCACCCTAGTTCTACCCATCTTTACCTTTAGCTTCTTCCATAACCTAGAAGCTAGGGTTGAGATAGCTAGAACTCTAGGGTTTTCACCAACAGCTCATGCATGGAGTCAGAGACGAGACAAGGTAGAGAAAAGAGGTTTGGGTGAGCATTAATTGCAAGCTTTGAGTGTTTTGTGAGATATATATTTGGTTGTTCTTCACTTTTAGAAACTTAGTCTGTTTTAGGGTTTAGTTTTAGAATTTAATTTTGAGTAATTTTCATTTGCATAATGTTCTAATTCACCCTGCTAGGGTGAAGATGAAACTCTACTATTCAATGTGCAAGTAATCTAATTCTCAGCTTGTTCTTATAGTGTATAATGATTAGGAAAATAGTTAGCTAGAGAACTGAGCTTGCTTGTGATCAATGGTACTGTAAGAAGACCATTGATACTAGGAGTAAGTTAGGAGACTTAGTTACACAATTATCCATCTAAAGCCTTCAAGGGAAGGGATAAGAACAAATTGATAATTTAAATTACCTTAGCCTAGGTTTAGAGAGTGGAATCAACCACCCTAGTGCCACAAAATCACCAGTTACAACATTTTCTACTTATTTCTTGCCTTAGTTTAGAGCCACATCAACTAGTCGTATCGACAACCAAAATCAGTTCATAATTGTGTTACACTTCCTTGAAATCAGTTAGAGTAAGCCTTAGATCATTCACACACACACCATTTCTCTGTGGGATCGACCCGTATTTGCCCTGTTTTACATTGTAGACACCGTGCACTTGCGGTTTAACACGTAGGAAAACTCTTTTAAAGACCTACCAAGTTTTTGCCTAACTCTATTTGTGTTCTTATCCTTCCTTTGAAGGTCTCAGGTGGATATTTTGCCAATTGAATTCACAAATTATCCCCTAGTATTGGTTGTCTTCTTACAGTACAACCAATCACAGGAAATTTGCTCAACAATTGGTTAATAATCCTAAAACAATACACACATCAAGAACATAAATTGAACATGAGTTAACTCAATATAAGATTAAGGGTTTGTTCTACACCCTAGTGCCACAAAAATCACAGTTACAAAATCTCTTGCTCATTAATACCTTAGTTTAGAGTCACAACAATTCAACTCAGTCGTATCGACAAACAACCCATAATTGTGTTACACTTTCTAGAAAATCAGTTAAGAAGCCTTTAGATCAGCCTTGCACATTCCATTTCTCTGTGGGATCGACCTGTGCTTGCCACGCCTCCAACAGGCGCTGTGCACTTGCAGTTTACACGTAGGAAACATCTTTTAAAGACCTACCACTGAACCACAAGAATATGAAAAGTATTGAAATCCTGCGTCCTAGTGACTCTTCATCCTGTGACAATATTTGTATATATATATTTTCTTTATCTTTAGTATTTTCTTTATTTTAACTTAAAATCAATCCAACAAAGTCCGAGTGAACGACAAACCTTTTTCTTACTACAACATCATTGAAAATAATCATCAACAGCTACAGCATCATTAGGTAATGACGAATCCTCTGGAGTTGACAATGGAACTTCTTTATAATCATGTGATTCCTCATCCCCGTCGACCATATTTTCTTCTTCCTTAGAAACCGGATTTTCATCTTTCTTTTCAGGCGTAGCTTTTGTATTCTCATCAACTGATACATTAAACTCACGCTTTTCATCCAAAACATATGGAACCTCGTCGCCCTATTGTTTTACTACTTCTTTTTGAGAAGTAGTTTTAGTTTCTTCCTCGCCAACTGATGTAGCCGAAACATCTCCAGTACCCATGGATGACAACAAAACTTCTGGAGTTGAAGACGAAACTTTAGGAACAATAACTTCCATCTTTTCTTCGTCTTTAATCTTCAGCTTTTTCCTTATCTTTCTTCATCTCCTTTTGTATATCTTGTAGGATACTGTTTATGTTTGCAAAAGTTGCATCATGTTGATCCAACCTTTCTATAATTTTTGTAATGTAGGAAATACCATATGGTCCTAGGAATAATATATTAGGATGAGTTTAGTCCAATTGACCTAGTCAATTGTTTGTTTGGTCCTTTTTGGACAATAAAATTATAGTTTGGTCCTAAAAATTATGTTTTGGTCCTAGGGTATTGTCCACCACACGGAATATTCTTTTTCTGTTACCAAAACACCCATACACGTGCTCAATTTATCGTTTGGTCCTAAATTTTTATTATTTGGTCCTTTTACCGACATATATAAGTAGAAAACCTCTCAGTTTCAGTTTTATTTTCTCTCTCCTGTTGAAGTTCTTCTCTCGCTGCAGATTTTTTTTCTCTAGGGTTTACGAAATCTTTCGATATTTCGATCTTGATACCAAGATCGATTCAATTTACAGCAGATTAACTTGATTTCAGAGTTAATTTGATTATGGAGGTGTTGGTGGTGGATTTTCATTTAAGGTTAAAGTTGTAAAAAACCAGAAAATGGTCCAGAACTCCGCAGAGGAAGGGACTTGTCCGGAGTTAATTTGATTACGAAATCCTTAGTCAGGAGTCACACCTTTACCGGTGGAGAGGCAAAAAGAGCGCGTAACCGCAGGAGACTCAGGAAAGATGAACAACATGGTCCAGAACTCCGCAGAGGAAGGGACTTGTCCGGAATACTACAATGTCTGCCAGATAAAGAAAGGGAGCCTGCAGCCTACGGGGCCCCGCTAGAAGATTTATATCTCAAATCTCTTGTTGAAGCCCGGAAGACTGTCCAATCCGCATCGACCTTCCAACCAAGCGAAGAAATGCTTGAGGAAGGAGAGATCGATCAGGAAATACGTGAATACAGAGGATGGGAGCGTTCAATTCGATCACTCAGCAGTGATATTACGACACCTTCCACATCCCTTTACCTGCAAGCGATCCGCGGATATGATGGCACTCGCAAATCTTCCAATTTCATCTCCGAACGTGCTCCACATCAAAGCCACGTAGAGACATCACAACGCCCACTAACGCAGAAAAGCCGGACTCAAAGTACCTACACTTTCCGTAACCCGATGGAAAAGATTTTGGAGTTGCTTTGGAGATGTGGGTGAAATAGAGAGGTGGAACTACCTCCTGTATGGCGTCCACCAACCGATCAAGAAATAATGGACCCGAGGTACTGTCACTTCCACCGGTTCCTTCACCACCCTACCAGTGAGTGCAAAGCTTTGAAGCGCATTGTTCAGGAGAAACTTGGTTCAGAGGGATAGCTCTCATTCTTTAAAAAATTAATGCGGACGACTTCCTTGGAGAGGCTACTTCGGTTTGATACAAGTGAGACTTCAAAAACAAGTAAGTTCTATTCAGCAATTTTACAAGAAAGATAGTTTTGGAATTCACTGGGGACTTAGCATCCCGCACATGGAGAAAGAGACTCAGTGATCAAACGCGTGTTTGCTTCCCTTCATACCTCCCTTTTACACGATATTTGCAATTTCATATGACATGTGCAATCATTCATGGCCAAGATGCAAATTCCATTTAAAATAACCTCTTTCAGAAAAGTTATTCACAAAACTATCTCAAAATAAACCAATTCAATTACCTATTAATTCAAAACCGGAGGTCAAATTGTGAAAGGAGATCCTCACTATCACTCAAAAGAAAAACATCTAAAAGAAAAGACAATTAGGTGGTGAGAATCTTTCAAGGAAAGTCCTTCAGCAGCAACTCGTCCTTCTGGGCAAGAGAGTCTTTCATCCTTTGAAGAACAACCTGCTTCAGCTTCAACTCCTTAGACAACTTTTCAACCTCTTCTTCCTAGCGAGTAACACAGTCTACGGAAGGGACTTCGTCTTGTAATTTCTGGAGCTCCTGAATCTTGAAGAACCCTTTGAAGAACCAAGGAGCATTGAAGCTGTACTGCGCAAACACGTCTCGATGGCACTTCCAGTCCTCAATCATCTCCTCAGAAACTGTTCGACCGGTCGTGACGCTCATCCCATGGATAGAAAATAAAGCTTCTTGGACGCGGTTGACCAACACAAGACAGCTTTTGAGCTTTGTAGTGGTAGCAATGTGGCCGTGCTTCTCCCATATCGCCGTATACAACTCTTCGAAATGAGCCGGCACGCTGAATCCGCCAACCAACACATGGCCTGGATAAGGGACAGGTAAAAGGAGGATCGAACAAAGCCCCGGGCTGCATCACCGATACTTCACCAACCACAGGAGCCTTGTCAGTTACATGAGGCCTTTCAGAAGGAGTCACCACGACAGCTTTATTGGCCGAAGCCTGCTCAGGACGTTCTTCAAGGGGAGCCGCTTCAACTATAGCGGATGTTGCCTCTCTTATATTCCTTCCGACATCTACTTCGCTCTGGGTGCTAATTTCCATCACGACCCCGTCAACAAGATCACTAAGGGAAGCGCCTTGTCCAACCGAGCTTGCATCATCTCTGTCATGGTCTAGAAGAGGAGCGGTTTCGCGGACTTCTCAAAGATAAAGATCGGTGTTGCCGGACTCCTGAGGATCAGTGCCGCCAGACTTCTCAACATGAAGGCCAACATTACCGGACTTCTCATTCTGAATGCGCGCCAACCTTGTGAAGACATTCTCTTTCGGAATTCCCTGATTTCAAGCAAGGATCACTCTTAAAAGAACTTACTCTGGAAAAATGAAGGAACCAACGGGAAGAGATTTAAATACCTGCATATTGGAGGAATTGAGGATCACCGAACCACATGCCTGCCTTTTGGATCCCTCTCCTGCTTGGGGACTGCAATCCTCAGCTCTGGTCCGTTTGGCTGGAAGTGGCTTCAACCGGAAATGCTTTTTCAAAACGCAGAAGATAGTTCACCACGGGAACCTGTCACAACACTCTCCGAGAATTCCTGGAAAATCAACAGTTGCCTCCTCCAAAATTCCTTGTACTTATCGGTTACCACTGGGTTTCTCCCAATAGGCCAGAAGGGAAGGCTCACCCGTTCTAAAAACACGTCAGCGTTAAGAATATTTGGGAGGAATTCTTCGGAACCCCGGTGGACGGATAAATGGGACACCCCGATCAAATCCCATTTGACGAGCCGCCCGTCAATATTGTACGGAGTCACAGTAAATTCTTCGTTGAATAAAGACGGGACATATCCTGTGATGCAGCTGTGCAGGTAAACAATTTCCCCAAATCTCATAGTCTTAACATCGGTGCGCAACACAGCATCAGGACCATCAGAAGCAATAGCAAAAGTCTTTGGTTGAACAATGGAAGGGTGGATCGGCCCCATGGACGGAAATCTACAGAAGACACATTGTCAAATATGTCCACGAGTTTCGCGCCTATTCTGGGACGCCTCCTATTCCAGCGGAGTATTCTCGAGCCACCATACAAGTTGCTTTGAGCAAATTTGCGCAGAGCAGGAGCATAGCTTTTGAAGTGTTCCCATAAGAATGCTCGAAGAAAAGCGAAGTGAACGTGCGATTCCACCTTCTTGTACCCGTTAGAAACATGCATGTCCATTGCTAAGGCGTCCGGATGAGAGTACAACGATCCAAGGAACAAGGCACCAAGGGAAGAACTTTACCTTTTGCCGCCTTTATAGCGATCTTAACGAGGTCACCTCTAATGGTCTTCTTTCCGTAACCGTCGTCGAATATATCTCTCGGATAGCCATAAAGACAGAACGCAATCACGCTGAGCTCATTTTCCAACTCTTGATCCGGCCGGGGTCTGCAGGAGACCACTCCGACACCCACCAGCTTGAGGTGGAGTGAAGCTTACTTGAGGTGTAAAAGCATCTCGTATCTTTTTTCTCCTCCTTGTCCAGATCGTCGAATCCCGCCACCTTTTGAAGTATAGCATCATAGTTACGTTGTTCTCAGCATCGAGAGAACGTAAGAAAGACTTCCAAAGAACAGGCAGGTTCATTAATGCAGCTACACTCTCCAGAGTAATAGTCATCTCTCCCCATCTAGATATGGCTGTATGAGTAGAAATGTGCCACCGAGAAATGAAGGTAATCAAACCCGCAGCGTCTTTCTTAATTTCAAGAGCAAAGCAAGATGCCATGACCGCATTGAGGATTTGCGCTTTGGTCAAATTATCTTTAATGTCCTTATTACTCAACATGCGTCTCATCCATCCTTCATAAGAACCCAGTGGAGTATGACAAATCTTGAAGTCGATAGGGGAAGGCGGATATTCGTTTCTCCGGAGACAAAATCTCATCACAAGTGCTGAAGAAGAAAATGGATCAGCATCCATATTTTCTGAATCGGAAAGCAGGACTATCTTATGAGAAGGATGTTTTCTAATGTTTGGAAAAGGCGAGGTGAACAACTCATCATCGATGTTCGGCATATCTTTGAAGCTGTCAACACTTCCCGACTTGGCACCAGCATTATCTCCGGAAGACATCTCAACATGAATTTTTTTCTTCATTCCATAATGAAATAAAAGACATGAGTTAGAACTTGTATGAAAAGCGCATGAAGCGTGTAGTCACACACGACAAGACACGTTGAAATGTACAAAAGCTGGGATTAGGTCCAAACACCAGTATTACTCAAGTTTCAAGTCTGGTATTGGTTCAAGTCCGGTACAAGTTTCAGTCTGGTATTGGTTTCAAGTCCAGTACAAGTTTCAGTCTGGTATTGGTTTCAAGTCCAGTACAAGTTTCAGTCTGGTATTGGTTTCAAGTCCGGTATAAATTTCAAGTTCGGTGTTACTCAAGTTTCAAGTCCGGGCACAAGACTTTCAGTCAAGCATATGTGGGTGAGACCCACATTCAATCAAGCATACACGGCGGGCCCGCGTTCATCCGCACACATCATAACACGATTTTTCTTTATTCATGGGAATCGTGTCTTTAGATTCAAGCCAAGGTTTTTCTTTTCAAGATACAACCTAAAAGCTAGGTTTTGCATGCAATGGTGGAAAGAAGCAAAAAACAACATGATCATGGATTCACGGGTTGTTTTACTAAGCAATTCTAGAAAATATTGGCGTATCAACCTCGGTGGAAAAAACTAAGCATATGCACATCTTACAAAAGGTGTTTACCTAGCAAACTAGGGTTTTACCTTTATAAAAAAAAAAAAAAAAAGAGCGAAACTTACCTTGGACGGCAGCAACTCCGGCAACGACGGCGGCAACGACGGCAACAGCAACGGCGGCAGCGTCAGCGGGAACGGCAGCACTAGTCACGGGCGGGAGCTGCTCAACAAAAAAAAAAATAATCGCGAGGAAAAGAAAAGGGGGTTGGTCTCTTTTATAGACAAAAAATTAGAAGAATCCCAATGGAACAAGGATTCCTCTTTTATTTGGTTTCCTCTTTTGATTCAAATACCCTAAGGAAGGAAGCGGTGACCGGTTGTCACCGACACAAATATAAATTACACTTTCTTACTACTCAAAATATATAATGAAGCAAGGGCAAGAAAGGATCGTTCCCACAGAGAGAGGTCTAGGTTGTCAAATTGTTTCGGTTTCCTATAAATAACAGGGAGGTTTTCTGATTGTGTAAATAAAAATAAACAAAAAGCAAACAAAAGAAATAAATCACGCAAATCAAGGATGTGAAAATATTGGATAAAGGTTTCATCTTCAATTGTAAACAAGTTTATGAATATATGAATAGAATTCGTATTTAATCTCGCTATCATCAAAAGCCATAGAATACCTTATTGCAAGAATACTCCGTAAATTTCCTAATTCATCACACACACATTAGAGCTGCGTATGTGAATTCTACCTAAAGAATAACCTAACGCCTGCGCTAATCAAGTTCAATTCCTAGGAGAATTAAGTTTCAGAAATAGGCTAATCAATGCAATTGTAATACATTGCGCAAACAATTCGAACAAAGGTCAATTTCTACATATGACTACGAGGATGTATCACTACAAACCATAATCATATCATGCTACTCGTATTCAAGGTTATCGCTCGATGAAAACCCTAAAATAGCTATAGATATGGATGTGAGTTCAATCAATTCTAGACTTAACTAAACAAACATTCAATCATATTGCAATACATCAATCATGCAATTATTATAACCCGTAGAAATCAAACGATAATATTGAGAGAAAACTAATTCATAAAAATCCATAACTTGTTTTCAAAATCCAACTACATCTTTAACCAATAGAAAACTCTAGCTCATGTTCATGGAGTTCATAACAAGAAGAAAGAGAAAATACTTCATGTTTCTAAACCCTAGAAAACAAAGTAGAGGCAAAAAGAATAGATAAAGATCTCCCACATTAGGTAAAAGTCCTCTCTTTTATATGTTTCTCTATTTCCATAAAGGATACTCCTTCCAATATTAGGTCTTCTCAAAACCCATCTCCAAGTGGTCCACCAAGCCCATGTGTGAGAAAAACCCATGTAAAATTATGTCTAAAAACCGTCGCGGAAAATCGGGATTATGGCCGGAAATCTAGTAGGAATAGTCGCCGGAAAGTATCTCGGTGACCGGCAAAGTCCGCCTTGGGTCACCGGTCAACGAGTCAAGGCGATCTGGTCAACTCAGTCAAGGCGAATCGGTGAGTCAACTGAGTTAGGTTCGAGTCAGGGATGAGTCTGGTCTTCTGGCTCAGCTGAGTGGGTTAGTTGCCAAGCCAAAGCAGTTTTCACATGCCATGACCTCTGTTGCACCATGATAACGCATTATGGCTTCAATTTTGCACCTCATGCCTGCCATTTCACCAGCTCCCATTCTGCAGCTTCTTGTACCACCACCAGTAGCATTGTCTTGTCCTCAACTGCAACATTCTGACTCCTAGCCACACACCTGAATCCAACACCACTACCACCATTTTCACTTGCAGACATCATTCACTAGCACCAGCTGAATCACAGCATCTCAACAGCAAACCACCAACACAAATCCCATTGCTTATCCTTGAAAACACCCATACACAGTACCCATAAATGCAGGCAACAACACCATTTGCTTCATACCAAATTTCATTCTCATATAAACCTTAGCCTCAAGACTGCAACCCTAGCCATCATCTGCAATGTACAGCACAGCAAATTCCAATGTCATCGCCAAATTTCTGCTGCACACATTCACCTGCAGACAGCTCATTCTATCTAAGCATCACACCTAACCGCAACATCGCTTCACAATCCCTTCTCAGCACAGCCAAGCCAACACTCCAACTGCACTTCATACCTGCAACTCAGTTCATTGCAGTGCCACACCACTTCACTTCCGGTCCCATCACTGCAGCTTCACTCACTGCTCTTGCATCATGCTCCATCTCCAATTTCGATTTCTGCAGCTCAGACCTTGACTCAAACTCCATGATATTCTTCATATTCTCAATTCAGGCAATTCTGCAAATCTCTGCACTTCAGTTCATGTCACAATGCAATACCTTGCCAGCAACCACCAGCTTAGTTTGCAATCACCAGCTCCATCTGGCAATCTCCCAAAGAAGCCACCACAAAGATCACAGCTTCATAACTGGTTCTCAAGAACCATTACAACTGATCCATTCATCTTCTCAGCTCCATTCTTTACTCCACCTGAAGCACCACCTGCAAGCATAGCCACTGCAGTTCACAGACCACCAATTCCATCTTTAGCCGCTCCTTCATCTTTGCAACAGAGATCGAACCCATCCCCGATTAACACCAACAACAGCTACATGTTCGATTCTCGCATTCATTTCTCTATTGATTGCAGCATCAGGTCTTCAAAATCAATCCTCTGCAACTCCTACTCATTCACAGCCACGAATCAATCAAACCCATTTCAATTTTTTCACTGATTCCTTGATTCAACTCTTTCTTCTTTAATTCGAACAACATCAAATCTTCCAACTCCTTCATCAATCAGTTCTTTCGTTCACAACCAAACCCTATTTTCTTCTTCGTCTCTGTAACACAGAAATCCAGTTTCTTCCCTGTATTTCAACACAACTCAGTTCCTTGATTTTGTACTCTCAGAGTGCTTTTGCCTTTATTTTCTCTCCCAACTTCTTTGTCTCAATTTCAGATGGGATTATTGAATGGGAAGAATGGGTCTCTCGATTTTAGGGTAAGGTTTTTATTAGGGTAGGATATAGACACCCCAGCACTTGAGATAAGGGTCACCTAGATGGTAACCCCCTTAACCTTGGCTGGGCTCCAGATAGTGTTCGCCTGGTGAAATGACAAATTTGCCCTTTTTTGCTCAAACTGAGTGATTTCTTCTTCTTTTCGTCCGTGCAACTCCAGAGTACCTAAAAACTCAAAACAAACGTAATAATACATAATTCGCCAGAAAACATAACAAAGAAAGCATCAATTATAGATATAATCAAGCTGTTTAATACACCTATCAAATTCCCCCACACTTAGACTTTGCTAGTCCTCGAGCAAATCAAACAAAACATACATACAACTCCGTGTCGTCGAGGCTACGGTCACTTTTAGCATAAATAACAAGCCTTTAAACCCCTAGGTGTCCCTAGTGGACGAGTTATAGTCTCGTGAGGGTTTACTAGAGATATACCCACAAAACCTATTTTTCCAACTTACTAGTTCTCCGAAATGATAGCATCCAACGCGCTAAGAAGACATAGAGATTCTGCACACTAGTCATAAGAAGTTAGACACATAAATGAACACAATCTCATCCTTAAAAGTTGAGAGAGAAATAACCATCCCTTCTCGACAAAAATTCGGGTTCGGAGTGATCAAAAGTCTCGACTCTGCCTCACAAGAAAGGGTTTTATGAAGTTGCACTCAATAATAAACAGCTTTTTATGGGTCACACATGTGTCCAGATTGGAATGAAGAGAGAATCCTACGACACGTTGAATGGTAGGAAGGCAAAACCCTCCGAATATTTTGAAAACCCACATCTTTTATAATTTTGAAAACCCATTTTTCTGACGATCTCTAAGAAAGGAAATCAACCACTTAACGAAGGTGGGAATATGCTTACTTACCTCGTTATCCGTTCGACGTGCAGCTAGCACCACTCTCACAGCATCCATAGAAACGTCTTTGGTCTTCAATCGGTGTCTTCATCTTCGTCTTTGGTCTTCAACTCTTGATGCTAACTGTTGAACTTCGTAGAATCTCGACAATGTGATTCTTTCCTCTAAAATTCCTTGTTGCTTGAAACTTCATTATAGATATTCCTTCTTTCCATTGGCTTTATTGAAAGAACAAAACTAAAAACGAACTATACAAACCCAAAATATAATACAATGAATTTTTCTTGTCTTTTTTTTTTTTTTTTTTTTTTTTTTTTTTTTTTAATTTTTTTTTTTTTTAATTTTTTTTTTTTAATTTTTTAATTTTTTTATTATTATTATTATTATTATTTTTTTTTAGACAAGAGAAAAATAAAATACAAATAAAAAAAATAAAAATGCAAGTACAAAGGCCATGGTGTAAGTACTTTACCGTTTGATTCTTCACAACTTGTATGTCTTGATATCATAAACTTCTCGAACTCTCATCTTTACAATCCTCGCTCATGTACAATAGTCTTCAACTTATAAAAATTCTGCTCCTTGTTTTGTTGCTTTACTTGAATCTGAAATCCGCTCAATTCTGTACCGTTGCTTGTAAACCTGGAACGTGTTCAACTTTCCTTCAAATTTGTGATACTTTTCTTGTTGATGATGATGGTGTTTCTATGGACCTGTTGGTGTAGAGAGAGATAAGGTGGATGGTGCTAACTGCGAACAAGATTACAAGTGGTATGTAAGTTAGCAATTCGATGTCACCATCATGATTGATAAAAATAGCACCAAGAGATCAAAATAGTGCTTCTATGGTGGGAGGTTGGGCAGCTCACCATTCTGCCCGGAGTTTACGTACGGTGACACACACTCTAAAAGCACAAATTTAGACAGGTACAAAGAATTGAAGGTCGATGCCTCGCATTATGTAACATGGGTAGTCTCCACTATAGGGGATCACTACTCTAATACCGAATTCAGTCTGCACCTTATTTGCCACTGGCATGGTTAAATCCAACTTTAACTCTCATACAAGTAAGAAACCCGATCATGTTCTTTGTCATCTCTAAGTTCAGTCACTATTATGAGATTCTCGATGTAATCTTAGCGACATGTATACTATGTGACTCTAAACTAACTACAAGTTGGAGTTTTTATTCACTATTTTACACAAAAGTTGAAAAATTGAAAAATTTACAACGCAAATGCTTAACCACTCCCCCACACTTAAACTTTACATTGTCCTCAATGTAAATTGAATCGTCCAAAGAAAGTCAAGGTGGGAAATTTTATAACAATAAAAACAAGACAAAATAAAAACAAGGAAAGAAAAATTAAAAGATAAGAGATACAAAACCTATGGGTTGCCTCCCATGTAGCGCTTGGTTTAAAGTCGTCAGCCCGACTATATCCTTGCAAGATTCATTCCCCATATATCAACAATCTGAAAAGTTGAGGATCCTTCCATAGAACCTGTTTTGCAAACACTAGCTTCACACAAATATTAGTAATATAAAACAGAAATGAAGCTATTAACCGATAAAAGCTTCCCCCACACTTATTCTTGTCCACACATGGAAGTGTATAAAGAATATAGAAGTCGGGTACTTCCACGGTTTCTTGTTCCAAAACCTGCATAGTATGAGAATCAAGTATCTCTAATGGCGGAAAACGAGAAACAAAGTCATTCAACAATATTCTCGAAGCACATACATTCAAACCAATAAGAGGTAAAGGAGAAGAAACAATAGGCAACGGGTTAGACAAACCTTGCACAATCTCTTGTATTACGGAATCCTCTTCATCCTTGAAAAACTCAAGTGAATTATTCACCTCTTGTATATCATAGTCCTCTATTAAACCTTGCAACCATTCTTCATCCGTTTCTGCCGTAACCAAAGTCTCGACATAAACATCATCATTACAATCATTTGCAAGCTCAATTGGGTCTTCCACAATATTGGTCAAACCGGTCTCATTCTCAACATACTCCTCTTCATTAGACTCACACCTTGTTGCAAGGAAGTTTTGTAACACACTAGTTTCATCATACTCATGTACCTTTTGAATAGGTGGTTGATCATTATAAAGATCAAGAGTTGAGTCTACTACACTAATGTCATCAAATATTTCCAAAGGTTGGTCCTTTTCAACACAATCATCTTGATCGCAAAAAGACTCCATTATACACTCCTCGGGGATGTCACCATAAATTGGTTCAAGCGATGTATTTTCATAATAATCAACATCACTATCATAGTCATCATAAGATTGGCTACCACTTCCCAAAGATTGGTCTTTCGCAGAATTTTGCATGTCCTCTTTGTATTCTTCAATGCCTTGTCTTAAAGTGGAAACACCTTTTTGAATCTCTTGGAGTGATCCATCCAAATTTTGAAAATAGTGTTCCGTTTGTTGGTAAAGCTCGTTCGACAAAGAAAAAGTAGAATTACTTACTTCAGTATTGTTAGGCCAATTATATTCCCTTTGAATGGGTGGATGATCATAACCACGATCAGAAATTGGGCCAAACATACTATGAGCACATTCGGTCGATGAAAATGGTTCCACGCTGGGTTTTCCACAAACTGACTCCATGTTGTCCATAAATTGTTGCATTTCATCTACCAAACTAGAGGAAAAATTAATAGGAGCACAAGTATCATCCCCTCTTTGTGGTTGCTCACTTACATACCCACCATAAGAAGGTTGAATGTATGAGAACAACTAAAAGGGTACGTGGAGTATGGACCATAACCAAAGGATTGGTTTTGATTGTACTCTCCATAAGGGTGATAGTTGTCATATTGTTGAGGTTGAAAGCCGTATTGATTGCTCCAATATGCTCCGTCCATAGAATTTGGTACCTGAAACGAGATTCTCAAAACTCGGTTAAGAACCAAAGAATAAGAAAAAGTAAAACAAAACTAAAAACAAAAATAAGAAACCAAAAACAAGTGACAACCGCTGCCTCCCCGGCAACGGCACCAAAATTTGACCGGTTGTCAGCCGACACAAATATAAATTACACTTTCTTACTACTCAAAATATATAATGAAGCAAGGGAAAGAAAGGATCGTTCCCACAGAGAGGTCTAGGTTGTCAAATTGTTTCGGTTTCCTATAAATAACACCGGGAGGTTTTCTGATTGTGTAAATAAAAATAAACAAAAAGCAAACAAAAGAAATAAATCACGCAAATCAAGGATGTGAAAATATTGGATAAAGGTTTCATCTTCAATTGTAAACAAGTTTATGAATATATGAATAGAATTCGTATTTAATCTCGCTATCATCAAAAGCCATAGAATACCTTATTGCAAGAATACTCCGTAAATTTCCTAATTCATCACACACACATTAGAGCTGCGTATGTGAATTCTACCTAAAGAATAACCTAACGCCTTGCGCTAATCAAGTTCAATTCCTAGGAGCATTAAGTTTCAGAAATAGGCTAATCAATGCAATTGTAATACATTGCGCAAACAATTCGAACAAAGGTCAATTTCTACATATGACTACGAGGATGTATCACTACAAACCATAATCATATCATGCTAATCGTATTCAAGGTTATCGCTCGATGAAAACCCTAAAATAGCTATAGATATGGATGTGAGTTCAATCAATTCTAGACTTAACTAAACAAACATTCAATCATATTGCAATACATCAATCATGCAATTATTATAACCCGTAGAAATCAAACGATAATATTGAGAGAAAACTAATTCATAAAAATCCATAACTTGTTTTCAAAATCCAACTACATCTTTAACCAATAGAAAACTCTAGCTCATGTTCATGGAGTTCATAACAAGAAGAAAGAGAAAATACTTCATGTTTCTAAACCCTAGAAAACAAAGTAGAGGCAAAAAGAATAGATAAAGATCTCACACATTAGGTAAAAGTCCTCTCTTTTATATGTTTCTCTATTTCCATAAAGGATACTCCTTCCAATATTAGGTCTTCTCAAAACCCATCTCCAAGTGGTCCACCAAGCCCATGTAAAATTATGTCTAAAAACCGTCGCCGGAAAACTGGGATTATGGCCGAAAATCGGCCGGAATAGTCGCCGGAAAGTATCTCAGGTGACCGGCAAAGTCCGCCCGGTCACCGGTCAACGAGTCAAGGCGATCTGGTCAACTCAGTCAAGGCGAATCGGTGAGTCAACTGAGTTAGGTTCGAGTCAGGGCTGAGTCTGGTCTTCTGGCTCAGCTGAGTGGGTTAGTTGCCAAGCCAAAGCAGTTTGCACATGCCATGACCTCTGTTGCACCATGATAACGCATTATGGCTTCAATTTTGCACCTCATGCTCGCCATTTCACCAGACTCCCATTCTCGCAGCCTTCTTGTACCACCACCCAGTAGCCTTGTCTTGTCCTCAACTGCAACATTCTGAATCCTAGCCACACACCTGAATCCAACACCACTACCACCATTTTCACTTCCAGACATCATTCACTAGCACCAGCTGAATCACAGCATCTCAACAGCAAACCACCAACACAAATCCCATTGCTTATCCTTGAAAACACCCATACACAGTACCCATAAATGCGACACAAGACACCATTTGCTTCATACCAAATTTCATTCTCATATAAACCTTAGCCTCAAGATCGCAACCCTAGCCATCATCTGCAATGTACAACACAAACAAGTTCCAATGTCACCGCCAAATTTCTCGTCGCACACATTCACCTGCAGCACCGAGTTCATTCTATAGCATCACGACCAACCGCAACATCGTGCTTCACAATCCCTTCTCAAAGACAGCCAAGCCAACACTCCAGCTGCACTTCATACCGCAACTCGTTCATTGCGGTGCCAAACCACTTCACTTCCGGTCCCATCACTGCAGCTCACTGCTCTTGCATCATGCTCCATCTCCAATTTCGATTTCTGTAGCTCAGACCTTGACTCAAACTCCATGATATTCTTCATATTCTCAATTCAGGCAATTCTGCAAATCTCTGCACTTAAGTTCATGTCACAATGCAATACCTTGCCAGCAACCACCAGCTTAGTTTGCAATCACCAGCTCCATCTGGCAATCTCCCCAGCAAGCCACCACAGCATCACAGCTTCATAACTGGTTCTCAAGAACCATTACAACTGATCCATTCATCTTCTCAGCTCCATTCTTTACTCCACCTGAAGCACCACCTGCAAGCATAGCCACTGCAGTTCACAGACCACCAATTCCATCTTTAGCCGCTCCTTCATCTTTGCAACAGAGATCGAACCCATCCCCGATTAACACCAACAGCAGCTACATGTTCGATTCTCTCATTCATTTCTCTATTGATTGCAGCATCGGTCTTCAAAATCAATCCTCTCGCAACTCCTACTCATTCTGACCACGAATCAATCAAACCCATTTCAATTTTTTCACTGATTCCTTGATTCAACTCTTTCTTCTTTAATTCGAACATCATCAAATCTTCCAACTCCTTCATCAATCAGCTTCTTTCGTTCACAACCAAACCCTATTTTCTTCTTCGTCTCCATAACACGTAAATCCAGAGTTTCTTCCCGTATTTCAACACAACTCGATTCCTTGATTTTGTACTCTAAAGATAGTAGCAGCTGCCTTTATTTCCTCTCCCAACTTCTTTGTCTCAATTTCAGATGGGATTATTGAATGGGAAGAATGGGTCTCTCGATTTTAGGGTAAGGTTTTTATTAGGGTAGGATATAGACACCCCAAACACTTGAGATAAGGGTCACCCAGATGGTAACCCCTTAACCTTGGTCGGGCTCCGGATAGTGTTCGCCTGGTGAAATGACAAATTTTCCCTTTTTGCTCAAACCGAGTGATTTCTTCTTCTTTTCGTCCGTGCAACTCAGAGTACCTAAAAACTCAAAACAAACGTAATAATACATAATTCGCCAGAAAACATAACAAAGAAAGCATCAATTATAGATATAATCAAGGTGTTTAATACACCTATCAGCCGGTCCATTAAAGCTTAGGATCGCGCACGTATGGAGGATTGCCCACGGCCAGAATCCCTCCAGGTAGACTTCCTTTATCTTGTCTCCTTACGTTTGTATATGTCACCATCTCATGCCTACCCCACAATAGTGTAACCATTATGTGCTAGGCAGGGGACTTATTGTTGATGGTGGATTTTCATTTAAGGTTAAAGTTGTAAAAAACCGTAAAATTATGCGCCGACATCTTGTAAAAGATAAAGCCATTAATAAGTGTTGGATACTCCCTCACTTAATTCACCAAGAATGGAGCATGTGGCAACAATCCCATTCTGTGAATACACGAAATTCATCCAGGTTGGAGCATGTAGCAACAATCCCATATACCCTGTGAATTTCTAGCATTATTAATTAATGCGCAATCGGCCTTGTATTTCTGTACTCATTATCAAGCAAGCATGACGATCGAGTGTTGCTCTTACTGAGCAACACGAACCTCCAAGCATTATAATGAAACCATGTACGAAATACACGTACAGGCTGACTCTCGGTGTGTTATACTAGCCCGATTGAGCCCCTCTCGGTGTGTTATACTAGCCCGATTGAGCATTCGGACTGACCGTATCAGTCCGGATATGATCACAGTCATCCAACTCCACAAGCATGATTGGATGACCCAGATCAATTCCATCACCCCCAAGCAGGTATGGAATATCCACCGCCGAACCGACGCGGACCCCGCATGGTCGGCCTCCCCCAGATTGGCCTAGCTTGCCAAAACGTCCAAACCAGAGCGTATGGGCGGAAAACCCTAAATTAGGGTTTGCGGCATATTACATGTGTCGCAAAACAGTCTCAACCGTCCATCTTCAAAGGTATAGATGGAGGGTGTAGATGAAGATTCACAGGGCCTAGAGCATGTCAACACAATCACCGTGGGCCCGCCTACATACCTGACCAATCGGTCAAGACCAACCATGGTTGGTTATCCTAATTCGTGCGCCCAAACAGAGCATGGTTATACGGCCGTGAAACCCAAATTAGGGTTTTGAGCATCACGAGCGTCCATCTTCTCCAGCACGAATGGAGGGTCCAAGATTAGATTAGCGGTCCGGTCATACCAAAGATGACCACCGTGGGCCCATATATCCCCTCACCCGATCGGCCAAGGCATATCATGCCTGGTTATTCCAAGACACGCGCTCAAACTAGCGTGGTCACACCTCCCAAACCGTAAACTAATCTCGACCGCTCAACTTCGCCGGACGATTTGAGTGGTTCAGATCACGTTTTCATGGGATAGTCAGGTGTAGGCGTGAACACCAGCCTACCACTTACACGCCAGACCGGTCGGCCAAGACCGACCAAGTTAGGTCATCTTGGAACGCGCACCGGAAGTGAGCATGGTGCGCGGCTTTTTGCGGTACCAAATTCCTATTACAAAATCGATCTCCACCACTCCTCTTTGCCGGTCAAATTGAGTGGCCTAGATCGCACCTTCATGGGACAGTGAGATATGGACGTGTACACCGGTATGTTGTCTACACGCATGCCCGGTCGGTCCTTTCCAAAAACCTTCCCATGCTTGGTTTCGACCAAGCTGAAGAGTGATGCTTGCGCACCTCTTCTAAAACCCTAATTCATTAACGGTCGTAGATGAGTGTCTCAAAGATCATCTCGTCCGTCCAACTTCACCAGCTTGGTTATACAACCCTGGTCAGGAGTTAATTGGTCAGTGAGGCGTCACCACCCATCACTTTACCACACCATGATGCAGCACCTGCATAAAATACACACGATACTTCACAAGTATCAACTTCCCGAATAACGCAGTTATTCAATTCAAAGATTACATGCTACCTTTCGTGGATCCACGATCCACACATTCCAGACATCAATCATGTCACAAACTGGGGGATACATACTGGGGTATTGGTCTGGCGGTTTACAGCGTGCAGCGTGCAACGCGCCATCACAAGAACGTGTTAGGAAGTTATGGACGGTTAGCGATGACAGGAGAAGTGGGCAAGACTGATCGTGTAGCATCGACACACAACTCCACTACTCCATCACTCCACTTCCTCCACTTCCCACGAGAGACGTGAATAAGGCTCAATGACTTGTATAAATAGGTTCTCCTCCCTATTTCCACCAACAAGAGCAAGTCCAGACAAAATACGAAACCAAGTGTTAATATAAAACAAGGAACCGATAGCTTGCATCCTGTAAGCCGGTTCACCTTTCTGTTACAAGTCACAAGCAAGCCAACACCTTCACAATCTCAACACCTTCTTCGCTTCCCTCCCTAAGATCAACCCCATCTCCTTCACTTTGTGACCGAAACAAGTCCTGGAACGGCCATTTCTTGGTTTAGGCCGGACTTGCACAGATTGATTTCCGAATCTACAAGCACTCACCGCGCAGTGCATTTGTTTAGGGGTTTAGATTCATTCCTCATCCACACACCCCAAATTACCAAATCCGGTATGAGTAGTTTTCACCCATAAACAGGAGGTTGATTTGGAATTGA
The DNA here is from genome assembly GCA_023531295.1 of Papaver armeniacum. Classification (NCBI taxonomy): domain Eukaryota; kingdom Viridiplantae; phylum Streptophyta; class Magnoliopsida; order Ranunculales; family Papaveraceae; genus Papaver; species Papaver armeniacum. The sequence goes on from JAJJWW010007521.1 coordinate 71,788, forward strand.
CTTGATTGCGGAGGTTGATTTGTTTTTGAAGATTCTGTTGATTATTGATTCTGTTGGAGTTGATTTTTTGGAATCACAGATTCGGAGATTGGTGTTTGGAATCACAGAATCGGAGATTCAGATATTGGTATTTTTCCTACCGGAGATTGGTGTTTTTTGGTTCTGATCTGAATTCTTCTTGTTGCTGGTAAGTTTTCACGCAATCCTTTCCTTGATTTGAAGTAATTCTATAGATCAGTTAAGTTTTTCTTTGATTAGTTTGTTTTTTGAATTTTAATAGCAATGAATGAAGTCGTTCTGTTAAGGCTTTGTTTTATCTGTTAGGATGTTAACGAATGAAGTCATTCCGTTGTTACGGTTTCATTCTAAGAATGAAGTCCATTCTATTGCATGGAATATAGAGAGTTTTAATAGACTTCATTCCAGGAGTGAAGTCCATTTTCTATGGCATGGACTGAAGAGGTTTTAATAGACTTCACTCCTGGGAATGAAGTCCATTTCTATGGCATGGAATGAAGAGGTTTTTCTAGACTTCATTCCTGGAGTGAAGTCCATTTCTATGGCATGGAATGGAGAGAGTTTTAATAGACTTCATTCCTGGAGTGAAGTCCATTTTTCTATGGCATGGACTGGAGAGGTTTTTGTAGACTTCACTCCAGGAATGAAGTCCATTTCTATTGCATGGACTGGAGAGGTTTTAATAGACTTCATTTCTGGAGTGAAGTCCATTTTTCTATGTTAACGAATGAAGTCATTCTGTATTTTGTTAAGGAAGAAGCTATTAGTCTATTATGTTACAACTTCATTTGTTAGAATGAACTCTTTTAAGGAATAAGTAGTGTTGCTGCTTTGTTTATCTGTTAGAATGTTATTGAATGAAGTTATTTTGTTTCATTTTTCAGGTTCAGCATGGCTCTCTCAAGTTGTTATGCAGTTGTGTACTACAAAGGGGATAGTATTCCCTTTGAAATTTCTTTAGATACGATGATGCGTGATCTCAAAATACATGTTTGTGATTATTGGAGAAACTTGACTCCTCGGAGCATAAGATTTAGGGATGGCGAAGGTTGTGATAAGGCTGTCATCAGTTGTGATTATTCTCTTCAAGGACTAATTGTTGTTACTTGTTCAAAGGAATTGCCAAGTTTTAATTTGTATGTTGAGGAGGCTTATAATGGTGGTGCTTATACCTCTTATACCTCTTCATCTGGTATTTCCACGCAGTCGCTCAGTGACGATGAATCATGTAGTGGGTTCACTGAGACTTCAAAGATTAAATACCTGACGGAAGGTCATGAGGAATTAAAACCTCTTTTATCTGCAGGGTGGGAAGATATTTTTAAAGGTGTTGGTCAAGTTTTTCATGGTGGTGTTGATGAGGTTCGCTTAGCTGTCAGAAAATATTGCAGCAAGTCTGGTAATACAATTGCAAAGATTAAGAATGATATACTTAGGTACACAGCCAAGTGTGGTAGGGATGCAGAAAATTGTCCTTGGTATCTGCACTGTATTCCAATTGATACCCAGAAAATGTCTTTGCTATCAAGGAATTCAATGGGGAGCACAAATGTGGTGGTGCTTATCAGCTGAAGGAACCACCTGTGAAGAAGAAATTGATAAAACATCTATTCAAGGATCAAATACAGTCTAATCCGTCTTTAAAGCCCAAGGATATGGTTGCTCAGGTGAAGAGTTGTTACGGTATTAACATAAAATACCACCATGCTTATAAAGGGAAGGAAGCATCTAAGGCATAGATATATGGCGATGATGTAAAAATTTATACAGATCTTGTTTGGTATGTTGAAGCAATAAAGGCTACCAATCCTAGCAGCTATATCAAGTTTGAATATGATAAAGTGACTAAACGTTTTCAGAGGCTTTTCATATGTTTTGCTGCCTGTATGGAAGGATAACGGTTCATTCGTCCTATGCTTTACTGTGATGCAACATTTCTCACTAGGAGATTCAAGGGAACATTGATGGCTGCCACTGGTGTGAATGGGAACCAAGGTACTTTTGATTAGTTTCTACTTTGATTAGTTTTCTACAGTCCATTTTATACAGAATGGACTTCATTCCAAAAATGAAGTCTAGGAAAGTTATAGATATTTATTCTACAGTCCATCTTATACAGAATGGACTTCATTTTTGGAATGAAGTCTAGGAAAGTTATAGATATTTGATTCTACAGTTCATGTTACAGAATGGACTTCATTGCTTCAACATACCAAACAAGATCTGTATCAAGTCTAGGAAAGTTATAGATATTTGATTCTACAGTTCATGTTATATTGATTTCTATTGTTTTTCTGGTGTTATAGTTATAGACTTCATTCCAGGAATGAAGCCTAGAAAAGTTATAGTTATAGACTCACTTTTTAGTTATATTGTTTTCTTTTCATTTATGTAGGTTTCTTCCCTTTTTCGTTTGCTTTAGTTCCTTCTGAAGACATTGAAGGTTGGGAGTGGTTCATGGAAAACTTGCAGCATTTTGTCGACTCTCGTCCTATCACTTTTATCACTAATCGTCATGAAGGGCTGAAGCAAAGTATTCCCAAGTATTTTCCCAACTCTTATCATAGTTACTGTTTTTATCATCTGAAGAATAACCTTCCTATCAAAAAAGGACATGAGAAGTATAAACAAGTTTAGGATTTGTTCCATAAAGCTGCATACTGCTACAACGTTGCCAAATATGAGTCTGCTTTGAATGAGATGTGCACCATAGGATGTGAGTGGGTTGCCAAGTACATCAGAAATATCGATCCCAAGCACTGGGAAAATGCTTTCTTCGTAGGATGTAGGTATGGCACACACTCATCAAGTATTGCAGAGTCTTTCAATAACTGGATTCATCGTGAAAGGGATCTGCCTCCAGCTGCTCTTGTTGATGAGCTAAGGATAAAGATTATGAGGATGAGTTCAGAAAGGCGTGAGCTTGGTAGAACTTATCAGGATAGTTTGACTCCCATCTACAATGCTTTACTCAAGTCACATGTCGATATAGGTCGTCCATGGAATGTTACCGAGTCAGGTAATGGTATATATGAGGTTCACTCTCCCAGCTCGCATGTTGTTGATCTGATGCAGATGACGTGCACTTGCCAGAGATGGAAAGTGTTTGGTTTCCCCGTGCTCACGCCATCGCTGCTATTACTATGAGTGGTATTTATATTTTGAGGTTTATTCAGCCTTACTTTGGTTCAAACCACTTCCGCAACTCTTATGCTCGTAATTTGACCAATTCCCAACTACGATAGGCCGAGGCGTATGAACTCAAGAGAGAGTCCTTCCTGGTATTCCAAGGCCACCTCCGTGGAGACCACCAAAGAAGCGTATTCGCAGTGCTTATGAGAAGGAAGGGAGGCCTATGAAGTGCTCAAATTGCAAGAAGATTGGGAACCACAACAAAGCTACCCGTCGTGTATTAATCTTTGGAGTAGTATGCCTGAACTTTTTATTAGTTTTCTGGTGTTAGTTTTCATATGAATTGGTGTTTTTTTAGTTTGTTCTGTTCTTGGATATGTACTTATTTTGTGAACTCCTTTGTTCTCCTTTGTGAACTCCTTTTTTTGAAATGTTATTTTCCTTTGTTTTTCGGATATGTACTTCATTGTTCAGAATGGACTGCAATTATATATATATGGTATGAATTGTAGAAGTTTTCCTAGACTTCATTCCTAAAATGAAGTCCATTCTATGGACCAGAGAAGTTTTTCTAGACTTCATTCCAAATAATGAAGTCCATTCTATGGACTGTAGAAGTTTTCCAAGACTTCATTCCTGGAATGAAGTCCATTCTATGGACTAGAAGTTTTTACTAGACTTCATTCCTGGAGTGAAGTCCATTCTATGGACTCGAAGTTTTTTCTAGACTTCATTCCTGGAGTGAAGTCCATTCTATAGACTGTAGAAGTTTTTTCTAGACTTCATTCCAAATAATGAAGTCCATTCTATGGACTGTAGAAGTTTTCCAAGACTTCATTCCAAAAATGAAGTCCATTCTGAGTGGAGAACTGTAGTCCAGCAAAAACATCAAAGGAACATTCATTCTACAAAATTCATTAGAAAATAAGACAGTAAGACAAAACATTGATATTATCTACTATCCAAAATATTATAGATGAAACTATAAAACATATTAGAGTATCAATTACATTAGAAGCTAATCTAATAGACAAAATACCATTTTTTAGAAAAGTTTTTTGTTTCAGTAATCTACTGTCCAAAATACTATAGTTAAAAGAGTAAGTAGATCAGATTATATATGACATTAGAGAAGCTAAGGTTTAATCATTTCAGTCTTTGCAACCATCTTTAATCAGTTGATTGTTAAGAAATTCTTCATTAGTTTTGTCACTCCAACTTAATCCATCTTTCTCATCATTTAGAAGCTTGCACGCCATTCTGTATCTCCACCGCTGCATCTTTTTTATCATTTCATCTCTCGGAATCCGATGCTGAGATTTCAGGAGCAATGGCTTGCAACTTCGCTTTATCCAGTAACATGTATTGAGAAGGCAATCCGGATGTGCTCCCTGATCAGGCACCTGCATTTGCTCAATTTTTAAGTCAAAGCCTCTTTCTAGATCATTTTTCACCAGCCATTTATCAATGTGTGGTTTGCAGTAGGTGGCCATTTTCCTTGCATTATTTGCACATCTTTCTCCTATTTCTCCTCTTTTGAGTGAGTTGTAATGCTCCCACTGATAGTCTCCGATGTCGTAAACAAGCAGGTGCCAGTGTAAACCCATAGGCCCTTTTGATTTACCTTCACCAGGCAGGTTCATTGGAATGATTAACTTCTGAGTCTTGCTAGGCATATCTGCTATGAAGTCATCAATCTCACCTTTCCTATCATCCACTTTCTTCTCATGGAAATATGTCTGCAAAGATATATATATAAATTTTCAAATTCACAATACTATCAAGAAAGCAGTTTCATCATAAAAATGAACTCCAACCTTTATGTGGACTTCATTCTAAAAATGAAGTCCTTTATGTGGACTTCATTCCAAGAATCAACTGTTTTCTTCACTATGTGTCATCAATAGTTATAATGAAGAGTTGCCACTAAATTTACGGGAAGTAAGGACTTACAAATGCAGAGAGGTGCCATAATCTCAAAGTGGATGTATTTCGGTGGATCTTGGTGTCTTCGCTATCCATTTTTGCTCTCTCCCTTTGTCTTTGCTATCTTCCTCTTGTAGCGGTAGTAGAAAAGAATTAGGACATCAAGGTCTTTATTGAACATTAGGTCATTAATGTGTTCTCCTTGGACACCAAACTGAGCTTTGTTAGCTGCATCATCTATAACCCAAGCTGCTTGACTGCAGGAGGATAAACAAAAACTTCAACATTAATGATATAAACAAAAACCTCTACATAGATGAATGGAAGTTCATTTTTCTGTGTGTTTCCTACCTTTGCATAGCGTGTTTGTAGAAGGTACCCAACAATTTCTTTTGATCTCTGTCCTACATGGAGAAGTATGGAGACTTTTTCAGGTCCCCCATATTTGGAACAATGGGCATGTACGCTCTCAGCTGCTTTTGTTACTCTCTCTTCTCTGCAGGATGATCTTCTGGTTCATTTCCTCTTCTCTTCTTGCTTGCCGTAGCTTTTTGATTTTCTTTCTCGATAGCAGCAGGTACATTCTTTCTCTTCTTCTGCTCAGCATTCTTCTCCTGGTCAGCAGGTTTAGGAGGATTCTTTGAAACAACTTTCTTGCTTGCTCGATTCTTCACTTGTTGTTCGTTCTGCTCAACATTCTTCTCCTCATTTAGTTGTCCTTTCCTTTGCAGTCTCAATCTGAACTTCAGTTTCGATTCACTGTAGTCCGATCCACTGATGTACTCTTTTCCAAGCACATTTGTTGCCTTTTTTCCCCTTGTAGTCATCCCGTGTCTTTCAACAACTTTAATTGGGGTTTTATCAGTGTCTGAAGAACCAAGACCATGTTTATTCAAATCAGCAACTATTTGTGATATTGTCTCAATGTTGTTTGCTGGCTCAACAACTTCTTCATCATTCAAATCTTGTCTTTCAACAACTACCTGTGATATTGGCTCAATGTTGTTTGCTTGCTCAAAAACTATCTGTGTCATCCCAATCGAGAAACTAGGAGGACTACAGTTGATTTGATTTACTGTAGATTTTTGGTTGACCCTGGTTGGGCCTTTTTGATGGTGTCAGTTTCTTCATTATTCAAGTCTTCATTCTTCTCATTCTTGTCATCAATAATCTGCAGACTCACATGCTCTTCATTGATGAACATATTATCTCTGTCTCTTGCTGCTATAAATAATTCAAAAAACATAAATATAAAACAATTCAATAATGGTATTGTGCATCAAAAATCAGAACAATAATATACCCTAACTTTTCTATAATGGACTTCTATTCCAAAAATGAAGTCCACATAATGGACTTCATTCCAAAAAATGAAGTCCATTATTGAACAATAATATACCCTAAATTTTCTAAGGCAAGGACTTCATTATGTGGACTTCATTCCAGGAATGAACTCCAACCTTTATGTGGACTTCATTCCAAAAATGAAGTCCATTATGTGGACTTTATCCCAGGAATGAAGTCCAACCTGTAAAGCATAAATTTTTTTACAAAAGGGAGAAGAATAGTTGGAATATTTACCTAGGTTCAAACATTGATCCATATTTAAAGGAACTCTGACGCTGTCTGTTGGAAATGAAGGTAGCTCTTTTTCAGCCATCGTATCAAGTAGCTTTTCCATAGCATCAACTTGAGTAGAAAGATTCTCAACAGTTAAGACGGGAAAGATAGGAGCAGGTCTTCTAGCAACTTCCATATCAGCATCTAATGCTGCTTGCGTTCCTTCATCCAGAACAACATTTTCATTCCCTCTACCAGCTTCAGTGCCTTCATCCACTTGTTGATTCAGTGTATTGTTTATTTCATCACTCAACAATGAACTCTTGTACTCATCAGGGAAAATAGTACGCATGTATTCACAAGCTTGTTATGCCATGAATTTCGCGACATTCCCACCTTCAGCTAGCAATGCATCAACCTCGGGTTGCTTAGAAGACAAGTGTTCTAGAAGGGACTCCATCTTCCTGTCAAAAAGTGTCTTTGAAGTTGTTGCTTCTGCAAGTGAGTGCTCAAGTTCTTGCTTCTTTAACAAAAGATGCCCCATCTCCTCTGAATGCTTTCTTGTCAACTTTTTAATCTCTCGAATATGTTTAACTCTCAGGTTCTCCATCTCACCAACATGTGTAGCTTTAAGACTTTCTATCTGACCCGACATAAGGCTGAATTCTTCCTCGAGAAACTCAGCCTTTGTCTTGGCCTTTTATTGTTGAAGTAGCTTTTTTTCAGCCTCAGTATATTCTTCCAGGAATTTTTCTGATAGCTGCACACACAAAATGAAACCCCAATTGCTTTCTCATTCATAATTTGAATTCATTAAAAGGAATGAACTACGGGTTTGAGCAATTGACATTAACAGTCGGAGTTCATTTGTATAATGAATTAACATTTTTTTTTATCTTAAAGTGCCTATTTCATAACAGGTTTGAATGCAATATAAAGTATCATCTTAATCTATTTTTTTACCTCTCCAAAATCGTCAACATTCATTTCTATGTGATTACAAAGGCTCTCAATGTTCCACCTTGCAAACCTTGGACAATAGCCTTCTCTATTCTGCACCTTCCACTTGGGTCCTATTTTCTTTGAATGCTCAGCAAACCAAGGCTGCAAAAAGAAGAACTACACTAGTCAGTTTTTCAAATGAACTGCCAAAATGAAGAAATATACAAATGAACTGCCAAAAATAATTATGAAACATATAAGTATCTAACAGTTTTCATCTCACCAACAAGTAAAGGTAACATCCTTCAGAAGAATCTCTTTTCAAGCTTTCCATCAAATGCTTGTGTATGAGATGCGGCAAAGACACTTGTTTCCAGTGACTCTAGGCAAGCTAGGTACTTGGAGTGTATGGAACCTCCATCACCGAGTAGTAACAAAAATGGTAGACAAGAGAAAAAGTTCAAACATTGTTACAAGATCTTCAATAGATCCTTTATTCTTAATAAACTCAATAATTTTATCTTTCGATTCAGTATTCTTTATATCAAAATGTTTCCTTTTGGTGGATCAAATTTGTAGGTTTTCCAGAACCTTCCACAAGTGTAGTCTGTTAGGTTTCTTGAGTCCAAGAAAGTTTCTTCTATTCCACCTCCAGGGATGCATGGTATTCCAAATATTAATGACAACTCTTCAGGTGAGGATCTGAGCACAAATGTTTGTTCCCATACTTTGAAAACGAACACATGATCATTTGAACTAGGAATAAACTGATGTGCGTTGCATATAATTTGGACGGCAGGTAGTGACTTATTCCATGCAGTAGCAACAATGGTCTCTTCCAGAAACACTTTGGCTACATTACCCAATGGACTCCTATACAAAGCACGTTTACATTTCTTCATTCAAAGCCTCTTCATTCTCTAGTGCTTTAATCTTTTGAACAAGTGCAATTACTCCAGCATAGCTACACTTTATCTTCTTATCTACATTTATTAAAAGAAAAACAAAAAAACATTAACGATCACTTTTTTTCATAAATATTAGGTGATATAAAGAAGATAAAGTTCATTCTATCTATGGTGTGGACTGTAGAATATATATCTAAAACTTTTCTAGACTTCTCATAACTTCATTCTATCTATGGCATGGAGTGTAGAGGTTTTAACAGACTTCATTCCTGGAATGAAGTCCATTCTATTGCATGGAATGGAGAGAGTTTTAATAGACTTCACTCCTGGGAATGAAGTCCATTCTATTGCATGGAATGGAGAGAGTTTTAATAGACTTCACTCTTGGGAATGAAGTCCATTCATATGGCATGGAATGGAGAGGTTTTTCTAGACTTCACTCCAGGAATGAAGTCCATTCCTATGGCATGGAATGGAGAGGTTTTTCTAGACTTCACTCCTGGGAATGAAGTCCATTTCTATGGCATGGAATGAAGAGGTTTTAATAGACTTCATTCCAGGAATGAAGTCCATTCCTATGGCATGGAATGGAGAGAGTTTTAATAGACTTCATTCCCAGGAGTGAAGTCCATTCTATTGCATGCCATAGAGTTTTAATAGACTTCATTCCAGGGAATGAAGTCCATTCTATTGCATGGAATGAAGAGAGTTTTAATAGACTTCACTCCTGGGAATGAAGTCCATTCATATGGCATGGAATGGAGAGTTTTAATAGACTTCACTCCTGGGAATGAAGTCATTCATATGGCATGGAATGGAGAGAGTTTTAATAGACTTCACTCCTGGGAATGAAGTCCATTCATATGGCATGGAATGAATAGGTTTTTCTAGACTTCACTCCAGGAATGAAGTTCATTCCTATGGCATGGAATGGAGAGGTTTTTCTAGACTTCACTCCTGGGAATGAAGTCCATTCCTATGGCATGGAATGGAGAGGTTTTTCTAGACTTCACTCCTGGGAATGAAGTCCATTCCTATGGATATGAAGTCTAGAAATGGAACAAGACGAATCGAAAATCTACATGCAACAAGACGAATCGAAAATCAAAATAAAAATTCAGAAGAACAATAAACATCGAAAATCAGAATAAAACTTCTACTACTTCGAATTATGGTTTTTTGGTACCTTTCGCCGGTTTCTTTGCTTTGGATTTCTTTGAAACTAGTTCTTCTTCAACTTCATTTACTCCTACAAACTCAACTAGTTGACTGTTTCTTTCTTCAACTTCTTCAACTTCATCGTCAGAAGATGATTCCACTACTTTTTTGCCCTTCGATCTCCTCATTTTTAGGGTTTTGATTCCACTAATTTTTGATTTTGGGGTTTTGTTCTAATTGATTTTTGAAGACTGATTTGATTTCGATTTGTGAAGATTGAAATGATTTACTGTTTTGATTTCTGGATCTTGAAGAAAAAAAGAGGAAGCAGTTTCTTCTCTGATAATGGCGGACGAATCAGTTTTCTTCTCTGATAATGAAAATGGAAAGAGAGGAGGCTAAAGCATTTTTAGGAGATATCATGTTTATGGGTGGGGCGGTTACAGTGGTACCCGACGCCACGTGTGATTATGATGACGTGTGTAAGGGGTATTTATGTCTGTTTTATTTTTTATTTTAATTGTGGACCAAATGCTATTTTTTTTTTCTAACAGGACTAAACTGATGTGGGCCCAGGCATAAAAGGACCAAACGATATTTTTCCCTAATTGTAATCTCAGCCCTAGTAACTTGGTCTCCCATTCAAACTAAAACTAAAGAACTTTTTTTTTAAAAAAAAAATTAGGGTTTGAGTTTGCGGAAGCGATTATGGATCGGTTTTTAGATAAGAATCTAAAAACGTTGGCTCTGATACCAACTAATGTAGAACGATAGTGAGAAGACCGGAATACGGAGATTGCTAGGGATGCGAAGGAATAAAGAGATGCGAAATAGACGAAATTGATGAAGAAATTAAGAAAAGATTAAAGAGAATTCGTATGAAACGAATAATAAGAATGATAATATTATTGTATGATAAAAGATTCATTACCCTAAAACAATCGTATGCCTTTTTATATAGGCATGAACAAGAATCTAAAAATAGTAAAACTCTAAAAGAAGAAAAATACTAAAAAGGAAATAAACAATCGTATGCATGTTTATATAGGCATGAACAAGAATCTAAAAATAGTAAAACTCTAAAAGAAGAAAAATACTAAAAAGGAAATAAGATAACATGTAGGCTTAGGCAGATGTTCTACATCAAGATCTTTCATGAATGAACCGAATCTCATTAAAATCACCTTCTATCACCCATGGATAATTCCACAAACCTTTGTTTTTTTTAATCTCCCTCCAGAATAAATTAACTTCATCGGTATTATTAGCACAAGTTTCATATACCCCTGTAAATATCCACTCAAAAGAATTTGAAATGGTTTTGCATAATAAAGTGATTGAATACGGTCCAATTAGTTAATCCATGACTTGGACTTTGGAAGAATCCCAAAGACACAAAATTCCACCCGAGCTTCCTTGAGAAGGAGAATCCAACCACAAAATATCCCCTTTCCCCTACATTGCCATGCCAATAAATCATTACACTGCTGGATTTTAGTTTCCTGAAGTAATAATACAATTCATGGTTTCCAATCTGTGATTTTTTTCTTCTTACAATGTCATGCCTACTCAAATCATTGAGTCCACGGATATTCCAACTAATTATTTTGAAATCCATTAAAAACAGAAAAATCAAAAAGGTAAACCCACTTTACCAATTAAGCAGCGTTCGTATTCTCCGTATCATAATTTTGAAGATGTAGTTTGAAAAAATCCACCATTACATCATCAACTTCAGCTTGAGAACCATTGAAATGAATTCCCAATTTTGGGAAAATGTAAACCATTTGTAGAAGAACCTTCTCAAAATCTCGTCTTAGACTCGGATTCACCTTGTCTTTTAATGTGCTCCACTTTTCATTTGTTTTCCAGAAGAAATCAAAGCAGTTAATATTCTTGTTTGAAATATGTTTTTGAACTTGATCACATTGATGAACCTTACCCATTGAGTCAATCATCTGCAGATAAGGTATGGGAACCGCAACTTGTAAGTAATCTGATACATCCTCTTCATTTTGAAAAAAAGGTATAATAGCCGTTGAAGGTGGTTGTAAGAAATTCAAATTTAATTATCCACAACAGAGTTGTTATTTTCCAAAGCCAACGGTTCAAATTGATTCCGATTCACTATTCATCGAGCCCAATGAAACATCTTCTGAAGCCAACTGGGTTGTATTTAGTCAGGTTGTATTTAGTCATTAACTCATTGCATTGTTTTAAGAGTGTCGCAAAGTTTGAAGTTTGAACCAGGTCACCTATTAAGAGTTGAGAGAGTATATCTACATTTCTTTCCTTTTTTTTCCTCGATAAAGAAAGATTTATATAATATAAAGGAAAGCTTACAACGAAAATAAAAACCAAAGCAACAAACCCCCAACAGGAAATGAAAAAACCCCATGACCGAAATAAACAAGAAATAAAACCCAAAAGATAAACAAGGCAAAACAGATGCCAAGATCCCCCCCCTAAAAAAAAGGCTGAACAAAGACTTAAGGGTGGTCGAATAAAGGTTCCCTCCACTTAACAATTACATCACTAAGTATAATCCCAGACATACATTGAGAGTATCTAGCCCATTGGTACACTTTCATTTTTTTTTTTTATCACTGATCAGATCTTCCACTTTTTGCTCATTAATTATTATTGAAAGTTCTAGCATTTCTTTCGTTCCAAATAACCCAAAAAATTATACCTGCAGGCAGACGCTTCGACACCTCCTTACTTGATCGATAAACAAGTGATTAACCAGTTCATAATAAGGTCCATAGTGGTGCCTGTGAGATTAAAGGATCTGTTAGCTTCTAAACAAAAGTAACTCCATATTCGCTTAGCTAGTGAACACTTGATAAATAAGTGATTATTGGATTCAGCATATCATTTACACAAACATCAAACATTAGCAATTGTGTTATCGCTTGGAGTCATCATAGCCGAGTTTCTTTGGTGCAGGTTGTCTAAAGTTGGTAGCCTATTCAAGACACATTGCCACAAGCAAGAAGTAATCTTATGTGGCCAATTGCCAAACCAAATCTTCTTAGAGGGAAAGTCTGGAACATTGGTGTCGTTGGATGATTTCGAATATGCAGACTTTAACATAAAGATACCAGTATTATTACCGATCCAAATCAGCGAATCTTCTTCATCTGGATAGAACAAAATCAAATATAACTTGGACATCGTGATATCCAAAATTCACTATTTTAGAAATGTAGATATAATCCTGGCCAAATTGGGGTATACCCAATTTTAAAGAGACTCATTTGAAGGGCTAAGGGGGTGTTAAAATGGATAAAGTTACAAAAATACCCTTATGCATTATAATTAAAACTAAACCTAATTCCTTCCACTTCATTTTCATTTCATCTTATCCTCTTCTTCCCCTCTACCATACCGGCTGAAATCGGTCCCCCCTTCATAAAAAACCGATTGAAAACTCGTCGATTAATTCGTCGTAATCGTCGATTCGAAAATTCCATTGTCGATTAATCTTCAAACATGGAGCCGCCGAAGGCTACTCGTATGAAACAAACACATAAAAAATCTAACCGAGATAACCCTGGAATTGCAAACTTAGTTCAACAGAAACAGAATAAAAAGCAGTTGAAGAAGAAAAAACAACTGAAACCGAAGAAATGACGCGATTAAGAAAGTAATGGACTACTTAAACTCACTCCAGTACTTCAATTTTATGTTTGCATGTCAAATTAGGTCAGAAAAATCGAATATGTGAATCTAAGGTTACTTAGCCGGGAGGGCCTCTGATTCACGACCCTGTCGACTTTTCATATTTAGGGTTAGTCGTTACCTTCCTAGGTTGAAGATCATGCCGATTATTCGTATCTGTAAATACTATTTACAGGGTTGGCACGGTATTCAACGTTAAGACCCTGTCGACTAAATGTAACTTTTGTAGTCGTTGAATCTTTAGATTTATAACCTGCCGACTAATAGTGTTGAAAATCCTGAGTTTCCTGAGTCCCGTAGAGTTATAAGCCGACATATTAGTTTAATGAAACCCCGCCGACTTAATAATAGTCGGCACCCTATTGAATTTCGTCTGTGCCGACTAATTGTGTGAAAATCCTTGTATTTACTGTGTTCATTTTGTGAATAGCCATCATGATATTTGAAAATTCCCTTCCGACTATTGATTAGTCGGCATAGGTTATTGTAGTCGTCCCTGCCGACTATTATTTAGTCGGCATTGATTGTTGTTGTCGACCCTGAAGACTGGTTGATTTTTTTTTTAATTGTTTTTGTTTAGGTTGCAAAAGGGAAACTCCTTCAAGACCTCTTCGTGTTGCTGGCAAACTCTTGACTGACACATCGAGGGGCATTCTTTGAGCCGGGAACGCTCAAGATCCGTGAACGGAATGATTCTCAACCACCAACGGAACCAAGTGATTTAGATGAAACTCCAGATGAAGACCAATCAATGTTATATGGTGTAAAAGGTAATGATGATGATGGTGTTAAAAGAACTCCGGTTGCTGGAGGAGACAACGATGATGATGATGATCAAGACATGCCATATGTTGGAGGAGGTAATGGTTATGATGATAACAATGATGGAGATAAAGATAACGATGGACAACGTGAAATTGTTGAAGAGGAAGAGGATAAAGAAGAGGAAGAAGAAGAAGGTGGAGAAGAAACAAGTAATGATCAACAAACTCAAGCTGCAACAACGGGAAAGAAGAAGAGGGTTACCACTAAACCAACAGATTCCCACATGCCTCCCCGTCACTTGAATAAGCAAATCGAAACCGATTCAGCCTCCACTAGGGACCCAGAAGATGGTGGACAAGTTCTTTTTGGATACAAAGACTCATGGTCATGTGAAATCCATAATACTATCGTAAGTAATCTCTATCCAACTTTGTTTTATATTTAATTGTATCTATCTTAAATTTGTTTCAAGTGTTTGTATTTCTTTTAATTTTGTGTTTTTAGTATTTAGGATCACAAGCATGCCATCCGTCTTTTGAGGCGATAAGCTTCAAACACTATGATGAAGAGATGGCCACTTGACTTGGAATGTGACGAGGTGAAAGCGATTGTCAAGAACTCCGGGCTGTGGCCTGCGGAGGAGAGTTCAGTTGTTTAGTATGACAAATTTCCAGTATCACGCATTCTCGAGAGGTTCCACGGAGAGACCGATACAATGTTATTATTATTCGGTGAGATGGCGGTAACTTCTGATGATGCTCATCAAATTCTAGGCCTCGAGGTTGAGGGAAAAGTAATCAAAGATGGCCTCGATGATGTCATTACTTGGGAGAATCTATTCATATTGACCAAGATCTTGTTCGGTTTGGATGAGAAGGAATCAGAGACTATGTTTGTGGAGAAGGATGGTTATATAAGCAGGAAGTTAAGTTTGAAGATGTTGAGGGACACATACTCTGGGACCAAGAAAATCTATGATGAGGAAGGAAGTGTGGAATTGGTGCGAATCAATGCTACTGCATCAACTTATTTGATATACATCCTAGGCAATTGTATCTTCCCCGACAGTTCCGAAAGCTTGGTCGACGACAAGTATCTTCAACTATTGCATCCCTTTGATCAGATGCATAAGTATTCTTGGGGTACCGCGGTGGTTTCCTTCTTGAATGCAGAGTTGACAAAGGCTTTAAGGGCACTCACTAAGCAAGTTAACGAAAATTTATGTCTCTTCCAGGTAATTCTATTGTCTAAATCATTTATATTTTCAAAATGCTTAAAATATGAGATTCTTACTTACTAAACTTTGTGTTTGCATAGGTTTGGATATATGAGCACTTCCCTTCTTTGGTGAAAGCCAACCCCCACATCAAAGTGAACACTAAGCTTGCGATTCACAAGCCACGAGGACAACGATACAGTTTTACTGGTGCTTAGGAGAAGGATATGCCACAACAGCTTATCAATATGCGACTCGCCTTGGACAAATCGACTGCGGATGAGGTAAGAGTTGATAAGTATCGAGATGATATAAATGAAGGTATAATCGTAAGGAGAGATGATGTTGCATTTCTACTATGCTCCCTTGTTTTACCCTCAAGGATACGATCCATAACGGGTAATGCGACAAGTGGGTTACGTCCAAGAAGTACCTCATCTCGGTGATGATCCGTTCTATGAAGTGGTAAGGGATAGGTGCAACACGTCCCAAAAAAGTATTGACGTCCATTACACTCCACCACCAGAGATTTCTCGTTGGGACGAAAGAGAAGACCACAAAATCGATTTGACTCTTTTGGACGAGGTGACCGAAGGTCATGAAGCTCATGAAGATTACATGCCGTGGTACTATGATTTTGCTCGTCTATCTGTGATTAGGGAAGAGATTGTTGAACAACCGACTCGTAAGAGGAAGATGCCACCGAAAGACCCAACAACAAATCTTAAGAACTTTGTAAGTATTTTTAGAGTTGCTCTTATTGTTTTAAGATTACATTATCGAATCAGTTTATTAATTGTTTACAATGAAAATAGAAGGAGCACTTGAAGACCCTTGTGAAGATGATGTGTTGCGCGAGAGATATAGGAAAGCCTTTGTCGGTTGAAGAGCAAACTAAGCACATTGACTATGCTAAGAATGTTGACAATGAGGATGCAACCGAAATGTTCGAGCAAGCTAATGCTGAACTAAAGAGGGAAGCACAAGCCAATAGGAGTGCTGAACAAAAAAGGGCTCGTACCCGTTGTGATGTTAGTGGTCGTGGTCATGAAAATGCTAAACTGGGTCGTGGTGGTGGTCGTGGTCGTGAATGAATGCATTTCTAGTTTGTTCCTTTATGTGTTGGACATTATGTCAAGGTTAATGGTTGGACAAATGTGTTTGTAAGGTTTATGGGACATTTTTCTTATTTTGGTCAACTGTTGGATTTTTAATTGTTGAATGAATGGTTTGTTTAGCTATGTTAAGTTTCATTAATTTAGTCGGCAGGGTGTTGAGTGAATGGTTTGTTAAGTTACAGTGCCGACTAAACCAGAGCCGACGAGGTTGTGAACTGGCAGACTGCCGACCATGAGAGCAGAAATGGTGTAGTTACCAGGGTCGGCAGGGTAATAAAATTACGACCTTGCCGACTGTATAATAATCGGCATTCTAATGAACAAATACCGCGCCGACTTTATGCAACATAATATGACCTTATCCTGTGTTACAAAAATCATAAATTCGGCAGGGTAAGAACATTACGACCTTGACGACTTGGTGTTAGTCGGCATTGTATTAAACAAATACCTTGCCGACCATGTGCAGCAGAATATGACCTTTCCTGTGTTTGAAAATTGTTTTAGCCGGCATGGTAAGAAAATTGCGACCCTTACGACTAAAAATGGTCGGCATATTGGGGAAATAAAAACCTACCCGGCGAGTTCAAAATTCAAATTTTTACAAGTACAACTGCATTCATTGACTACCCTAACGGCCAGATTTGGGCACCATCCTATAAATACACTAGTTCTCTCTATAAAACAAAACACACTTATTTGCATATACTCTCCAAAGATCATATCACCATCTACTCTTTCTAACTCTCCCAATACCTTTATATACAACAATCGCATCATTTGATTCAAATGAAGATTTATCCATCACCGAAGCATGGTATGCCGAAACTCGAATTAAAAATCAGTCCTCCATAAGAGTAGATGCCGAAATATTTCGTACAAAGGTACATAACAAATATAGGCAAGATTTTGGGAATCTGAATGGAAGAAGTTTTCAACAAATCCATGATAGGCATCGGAAGTGTGATACTTGCTTATTTAGCTATCCAATATCGGATTTTGAACGCTAGCCACTTTAACTTGTGCATTGAACAATTTGTAAGTATTTTTGTGGTTTATTTTACGTAATCCATGTTGTTTGATCTTCATACTAAACACCACTAACAAAGTAAGTTTGTGTTTTGTTTTTGTAGCATGAAGTCGTGAAAGCGCGCTGCTTGGAGGAAAAGGGGGAAGCATTCGCATTTGATGCAAGCTATCACTTCATGGTATCCATAATCTCGGAGTATGCCTCAGAGATGATGGTGGGTGAATCGGACTCGGATTCCTCCGACGAAGATTGATGGTTTTAGAAGTTTTTTTGTAGGTTTTGTGGGTAGATGTAGCGCCCCCTAAGCTAGCAGCTGACTAATCCAAGATATTAACTAAATAAAGAGGCACTAAGAATCTAAATCATTTACTTAAACATTCAATTTAGAAATCTGCTACAAAAACTTAACCCAAAACTCACCCCGCTCGGAAATATATATACAAGTACTCCTCTCAAGTGATACATATACAATAGTCATTTGGTTTGCGAATACAATATACAACGTAATAAACATAACAAAAGACTCAACGCCACATTGCTTCCGCTGCGCAACTCTGATCTGTCTCTGAAACTGAAAGTGGGAAAGGGTGAGCACATCATCCCTAAAAGGGGTGCCCCATAGGAATAACAACTAGCTTTCAAGTAAACATTAATATGATTCGAAGACAATGCAGGTTTTATCGCAAAACGATAATACACGGAAAGACAATAAAACATAATGTAGAAACTTCTTCAAAGCAATTTAAAAGAACAGTAATCATCCATAAATAACAGTAAACATCCATGTATGAGATGTGTGTTGCCGCACATGGGAAGAATAATATTGATGCCAATTCCACACCGATTAGGTAATACTGCGGTGTATCGCCCTAGCCATAGAATAAGATATAAAGGAAGATAATTTTGTCCATGTAATATTGCGGTGTATCGCCCTAGCCATAGAATACTGATATTGTGTCGGCACACATCTCATACCACACAAAGCACACAAAGATATGCATGAATTTCAAAACACAAATATTGATTTGTAAAACAATAATGAATACAAGAGAGTTCGTTATCGATTCCCACCTCTTTTGATGACAAGCCTCGCCTACCTCGAGATCCGTAGTCTACATGATCATCCTTTGAAACGATCGTTGTTAATACAGAGTAACTGTTAATCACACAAGAACTCTAAGAGTTTAGCCAAAAGGCTCACACAAGAATCATACAATTCTATCTAATGGTTCTAAGCCCATTATGGTATCTTATTCTCTATCTTTAGTATAACTAAGAGTTTACTAATTCCATTAGGTAGAATATATAGTCTATTTGATAAGCCTAAAGAGTATCTACAACCTTGTAGAAGGAACTAAAGGTTAATTCGGACCACAAGGTCCAAAATATCAAACTAAGAACACATTGCACTAAGCCCAAGTCCACTAAACTCGACTCATTACACAAATCCCGGTCCACTCGGGTAAACTAACGGTCACTAACCGTCACAGGTCTACTAACAATCCACGTCAAGTCAAAGTCCAGGGTCAATGGTCAAATAAGTCAAACAGGAATCGGTCAACGATCCGACTCAGTCAAGATAGGGAAACCAGTGAGTCACAACGACTCAACTCAGTCTGACTAACTGAGTCAGAAATACTAGGTCGAGACAGCTAAGCTGAAAGAACTCAGGCTAAGACACTTGCACAAATAATACTCAAATACAACTTCAACTCATGAATTCTTAAGCAAACTTCAGAATCGAATTACAAACACAATTATAGCTTAATTACCTGCATTTGCAGCTCTAAGCTTCTACAAGAGAGATTCAACTCCACACACTCATTAAACCTTTCTTCCTATAATTCAGTCACATAACATCAGATTCTCAGGCAGTTCTCATTCATGCTTTCCACAAATTCATCGCCACCCTGACTCTTTCCTACATCTTACATTTACAACCTTAACAATATTTTACTCTTGAACAGAACTCCACCACCATATTCTATTGCATAAGAATCTTGCCACTAATCATTCAAAATTATAACAACATCATTCTCAGCATTGCAGTTTTAACCTCAGCGCATGAGAATCATGACAACAACACTATATCTCAAACTCAATTGCAATACAATCTCAAACCTCATCTGCAACAACCATTAGAATTATACTTCATTCCCACCAGAAAAACATCCTAAACATAATCTCAATCTCCAATACCTGTACAACCATCCCCTGTCATTCATCTTCTACATACTACCCAACATCAGCATCCACAACAATCCTACTCAAGCAACATTCATTCATATACCCTGAACTTCAACAATTCTGCATACCTTGACTTAAATCATTCTAAAATAGTAGAAACACCATCTTTTCTCTTCATACAATTCACATCAAAATCCAAATTACAGCCACACAACCATTCCACACTATTCTCATCTCAACACCATTATTGTTCTTTATGGTAACTCATAACAACACCAGTTTACTTCCAAATCCATACATTCATCAATCTCAGTTATTAATTCAAATAACAAACTCGTAAACTCAGTAATGAAAGTAGACATACACTACCAAGTTACTAAGAAGAACAATTACCTCAATTCGTGTTACCCTGGCAATGGAATTCAATTCCTTCTCCGCTTGACTTGATTCAAAAACTCGTCTCGAAACTAATAGCAACCTGCATACTTCATCACTAGCAATTCTCAACTAAAACCTAATTCGATTCCCAAACCTTCATTAAAACAGAACCAAACCCAAACTACCGACTCCAATCCATTCTTCAAACTCAAACTCTAATTCAGGTAAAACCCATCTCCAATCAATCTTCTAGATATCGATTTCATCTTCTAATTCATCTTTAATCGAATCTCAAACCCAGATTCAGGAACCCTAGTTCTCGGTTCATCTCCAAGACAATTTGAACTTCAATTGATCAACAACCCTTCCATTCTCGTGACTATCAACGTCTTAACTTACCGATCACTTAGAACAACTTCGAAGATAAATCTACAAACCCTAATTTGATTGTTCTCTGATTTAATACTTCTTCTTCTCTTTTCGTCCAGCCAAGAACAACACCACCTCTAGTAAAAACCCATGACTCTTGTCTAATTATCTCGACCCCACAACCTCAGAACTATAACAAGAATTCGCCAGAGGTGAAGAACAGAAGAAGGAAAGAAGAAGGAGAAAGAAGAAGAAGAGAATCGAAAAATGAAGAAGAATAAGAAAGAAATGTGAGTTTATCTGCTCGGCCTGGCCAGATAAGACCAAAGACAATGATAAAGGCACCCTCCCAAATGATATGGGCAGCCAGGTAGGTCTAAAACTAAAATATCATTTTTCCCTTCATACTCATCTGATGATATCTTCTTCGTCCGATATCCAAATGACACGTTCGAGTAGTCCATTCCGCATAACTTTTCGAGATCTATCGAGTGGTACTAATTTCGTATCTATATCGTTGTTAGATTAGTTTTCACTAATTAACGTTCGTGTTAAACAAATCGAGTTATTAGCGGCTAATTCGTCACATGACCGGTCTAATAGCGTTGACGAGCTTGAGGGTATTTACATTCTCCCACCTTATTCATTTTCGTCCTCGAAAATCAAATCATCCTTCTGGTCTTCGAAAACTCCCCACCTTATAGAATAATCCCATCTCTTGTCTACGCGCAAACAACATAAAACAAAGCACAAACCTATATGGCTTTCTATGACTAAAATTTGTGGCTCTAGGTTCAATAGACTAAATTTATATTCCATAAGATGATTGTTTCTAAGGCACTATCTTTGAATTAATTTCTAACAGATGACTAGGTCTAAATTCTTATTACTAAATTTCCACTTCAATAGCTTAATGGTTCTAACTACGAGAGAATATATTCTATAAGCTTCTAAATAAAGTTTGGGATCTATCAGTTTACTAATAGAAGCAAGTCTCCCTTCAATGCCTAGTGATACAAGAATGTAGTTTCCCTGTCTAGGTTCATGACTCCTGACAATGCCTACCCACGTAACAAGTATCACCCGAACACATCAGAACTACCAACCTCACTATTCCCCAGTGCCGGATTAACTAAGTATTAATTTATTAAGATTAATTAGTCCCTAAAATTTTATCGTAATTGGTGTAAGTCTTATAAATTTACTTCGTAAAATATATAAATTGTTCACATCATTTAAAACAATTTAGTCATCTGATTTTATTATTAATACTAGATTTGATTTAATCTAATTTTTATTTCCTTAAATTTTTATGATTGGTAAATAATCCTTAAGTTGTATTATTAACAAAAATTACATTTTGCTATCCCTATCCTATAATTATTATCCAAAAGATATTTACAATAATTCTAAATTTTATATTAATTAGTATGATATAGTATTATTATTTGCTTGTCTTATCAAAATTTATTGACCTAACTAAATTATCATTCCATTATTCTTAAGTTAATAGTCCAGTTGGTATACTAAGCCTTAATCTTCTAAATATAATTTTACATTAACGTAAGAGTTGATATAATAGATTTTATTTATTCATATTGAATCCATATACTATATCTTGTTAAATTTTGGCGTTGGTAATTTAATATGATCTAAATTTGAGTCTGCACTTAATTATAATACATCCTAATAGTCTTTAGATTTTGCTATTAGTGTAAAGTGTCCTATTAATATACAAATTTATTTTCTTTTAATTTTAAAATTACATACATTAAGCATCAGAATATTATTATTACTATTTCATGTATATTTGTTTCATTTTAGAGATCCACTAGATCATTTGTTAGATTAAAGATAATTGTAATTAGTTTAACTTACAAAACTTAATTGTAGATAAGCGTAATTAATTTCCGTAGTTATTTAATCATAATTTTTTTTTATCGTTGTATATCCTTCTTGAGATTTTTGTTAAGTTAAATTCAATATGATACTAATTGATAAATGCTAACATTACTTTATTAAAATTATTATTATCATTATGATCATCTATAATTGCTATTATAATATTATTATTAGGGTTAATTTGCGTTACCTCCCCTGGCCAAGATCATAATTAGCGTTACCTCCCCTACAAAAATTAAATTAGTGAAACCTCCTCTCGTTACATTTTAGTCAAAGTTTGGTTATCCCAGTCAGCAGCTTTGTACACGTGGACCAGTTTTTACACGTGGACTTTGACTTTTCCACGTGTAAAAACTGGTAGGGGAGGTAACGCTAATTATGATCTTGGCCAGGGGAGGTATTCTGGGAAAGTCAAAGTCCACGTGTAAAAACTGGTCCACGTGTACAAAGCTGCTGACTGGGATAACCAGCTTTGGACGGAAAATGTAACGAGGGGAGGTTTCACTAATTTAATTTCTGTAGGGGAGGTAACGCTAATTATGATCTTGGCCAGGGGAGGTAACGCAAATTATCCCTTATTATTATTATTATTATTATTAATATTTATGTGATTATAAATTGTTGATTCTACATATAAGTCAAGGTACTCGATAAATTTTTATGTGACTTTCAAGATTTATCAATAATACTAATCTCACTATTTTTAGTATTGAATTGTCTACATGTTCATATTTTTAGATTAATTATTCTCTAATATTTATTAACCAAAGTTATTGGTGTACCTACAATTTTTACTTCATTACATAAACAATCAATCAAGAAAATCAATCAACCAATTTATCTTTTAGTTATTAATAGTTTTTAGTGAATTAAGATTTATCTCACAAACCCAACCTTGATTCTAAACTATTCTAGTTCACTAACTGGGACTGGCTATTATCTATTGTCTCCCATATAAGATCTAATAGTGAGCTCTGATACCAACTTGTAGCGCCCCCTAAGCTAGCAGCTGACTAATCCAAGATATTAACTAAATAAAGAGGCACTAAGAATCTAAATCATTTACTTAAACATTCAATTTAGAAATCTGCTACAAAAACTTAACCTAAAACTCACCCCGCTCAGAAATATATATATATAAGTACTCCTCTCAAGTGATACATATACAATAGTCATTTGGTTTGCGAATACAATATACAACGTAATAAACATAACAAAAGACTCAACGCCACATTGCTTCCGCTGCGCAACTCTGATCTGTCTCTGAAACTGAAAGTGGGAAAGGGTGAGAACATCATCCCTAAAAGGGGTTCCCCGTAGGAATAACAACTAGCTTTCAAGTAAACATTAATATGATTCGAAGACAATGCAGGTTTTGTCGCAAAACGATAATACACGGAAAGACAATAAAACATAATGTAGAAACTTCTTCAAAGCAATTTAAAAGAACAATAATCATCCATAAATAACAGTAAACATCCATGTATGAGATGTGTGTTGCCGCACGTGGGAGGAATAATATTGATGCCAATTCCACACCGATTAGGTAATACTGCGGTGTATCGCCCTAGCCATAGAATAAGATATAAAGGAAGATAGTTTTGGCCATGTAATATTGTGGTGTATCGCCCTAGCCATAGAATACTGATATTGTGTCGGCACACATCTCATACCACACAAAGCACACAAAGATATGCATGAATTTCACAACACAAATATTGATTTGTAAAACAATAATGAATACAAGAGAGCTCGTTATCGATTCCCACCTCTTTTGATGACAAGCCTCGACTACCTCGAGATCCGTAGTCTACATGATCATCCTTTGAAACGATCGTTGTTAATATAGAGTAACTGTTAATCACACAAGAACTCTAAGAGTTTAGCGAAAAGGCTCACACAAGAATCATACAATTCTATCTAATGGTTCCAAGCCAATTATGGTATCTTATTCTCTATCTTTAGTATAACTAAGAGTTTACTAATTCCATTAGGTAGAATCTATAGCCTATTTGATAAGCCTAAAGAGTATCTACAACCTTGTAGAATGAACTAAAGGTTAATTCGGACCACAAGGTCCAAAACATCAAACTAAGAACACATTACACTAATCCCAAGTCCACTAAACTCGACTCATTACACAAATCCCGGTCCACTCGGGTAAACTAACGGTCACTAACCGTCACAGGTCTACTAACAGTCCACGTCAAGTCAAAGTCCAGGGTCAATGGTCAAATAAGTCAAACAGGAATCGGTCAACGATCCGACTCAGGTCAAGATAGGGAAACCAGTGAGTCACAACGACTCAACTCAGTCTGACTAACTGAGTCAGAAATATTAGGTCTAGACAGCCAAGCTGAAATAACTCAGGCTAAGACACTTGCACAAATAATACTCAAATACAACTTCAACTCATGAATTCTTAAGCAAACTTCAGAATCGAATTACAAACACAATTATAGCTTAGTTACCTGCATTTGCAGCTCTAAGCTTCTACAAGAGAGATTCAACTCCACACACTCATTAAACCTTTCTTCCTATAATTCAGTCACATAACATCAGATTCTCAGGCAGTTCTCATTCATGCTTTCCACAAATTCATCGCCACCCTGACTCTTTCCTACATCTTACATTTACAACCTTAACAATATTTTACTCTTGAACAGAACTCCACCACCATCTCTATTGCATAAGAATCTTGCCACTAATCATTCAAAATTATAACAACATCATTCTCAGCATTGCAGTTTTAACCTCAGCTGCATAACAGAATCACGACAAAGAACACTATATCTCAAACTCAATTGCAATACAATCTCAAACCTCATCCGCAACAACCATTAGAATTATACTTCATTCCCACCGGAAAAACATCCTAAACATAATCTCAATCTCCAATACCTGTACAACCATCCCCTGTCATTCATCTTCTATATACTACCCAACATCAGCATCCACAACAATCCTACTCAAGCAACATTCATTCATACACCCTGAACTTCAACAATTCTGCCATACCTTGACTTAAATCATTCTAAAATAGTAGAAACACCATCTTTTCTCTTCATACAATTCACATCAAAATCCAAATTACAGCCACACAACCATTCCACACTATTCTCATCTCAACACCATTATTGTTCTTTATGGTAACTCATAACAACACCAGTTTACTTCTAAATCCATACATTCATCAATCTCAGTTATTAATTCAAATAACAAACTCGTAAACTCAGTAATGAAAGTAGACATACACTACCAAGTTACTAAGAAGAACAATTACCTCAATTTGTGTTACCCTGGCAATGGAATTCAATTCCTTTTCCGCTTGACTTGATTCAAAAACTCGTCTCGAAACTAATAGCAACCTGCATACTTCATCACTAGCAATTCTCAACTAAAACCTAATTCGATTCCCAAACCTTCATTAAAACAGAACCAAACCCAAACTACCGACTCCAATCCATTCTTCAAACTCAAACTCTAATTCAGGTAAAACCCATCTCCAATCAATCTTCTAGATATCGATTTCATCTTCTAGTTCATCTTTAATCGAATCTCAAACCCAGATTCAGGAACCCTAGTTCTCAGTTCATATCCAAGACAATTTCAGAACTTCAATTGATCAACAACCCTTCCATTTTGTGACTATCAACGTCTCAACTTACTGATCACTTCCGAACAACTTCGAAGATAAATCTACAAACCCTAATTTGATTGTTCTCTGATTTAATACTTCCTCTTCTCTTTTCGTCCAACCAAGAACAACACCACCTCCAGTAACAACCCATGACTCTTGTCTAATTATCTCGACCCCACAACCTCAGAACTCTAACAAGAATTCGCCAGAGGTGAAGAACAGAAGAAGGAAAGAAGAAGGAGAAAGAAGAAGAAGAGAATAGAAGAATGAAGAAGAATAAGAAAGAAATGTGAGTTTATCTGCTCGGCCTGGCCAGATAAGAACAATGACAATGATAAAGGCACCCTCCCAAATGATATGGGCAGCCAGGTAGGTCTAAAACTAAAATACCATTTTCCCCTTCATACTCATCTGATGATATCTTCTTCGTCCGATATCCAAATGACACGTTAGAGTAGTCCATTCCGCATAACTTTTCGAGATCTATCGAGTGGTACTAATTTCGTATCTATATCTTTGTTAGATTAGTTTTCACTAATTAATGTTCGTGTTAAACTAATCGAGTTATTAGCGGCTAATTCGTCACTTGACCGGTCTAATAGCGTTGACGAGCTTGTGGGTCTTTACAGTAGATCTCTATGTAAACCCTCACGAGACTATAACTCGTCCACTAGGGTCGCCTATGGTTTCAAAGGCTTGATGCACGTGCTAAGTGCATCAGTTATTCCTACGACAAGTAGTTAGATTTTATGTTTCAATCAATGTAGTAACAAAAATTGCATGTATAAAGTGAATTACATCTTTCTAGATTTTGTTTTTCGTTGGGTATAACCAAAAGTCGTCAAGGTTGTAAACCGCAAACTACGGTCTTAGCGAGTTCGTGGTCGCTTTTGTTCCAAGATTACTTCAATGCCGACTATAAGTTGGCCGGCAAGTTGAGAAATTAATTAGATGCCGACTATAAGTTATCCGACAAGAAAAGAAATCAATAAGATGCCGACTAGTGAAGCATTTACAACAATCTCATGTGTGTCAAAAATAATAAAGTCGGCATTGTTATTTAGAAAGAACCATGCTTTTGGCCATGTTTAGTCGTTATCTTCTTCATTCGTCGACCTTGCCGACTTTTCATACTTTCATAATCGAAAGTGTTGATTTCTTCTTTAATTTTGAGTATGATTTCATACAATGACTTTGCAATCCCCTTTTTAGAAGTGTTTGGGTAGTGCGCTTTCATTTCCGTTGCAAAAATTATTCTCAAAGCAAGTTTTATTCATCAAAAATCTTCCCACATAAGTTCAATAAAAAACAAAATTTCATAGCTTAAATTCATAATTTCAAAAGTGTTAATCTACTCAATTAATTAATCTAAACTCAATTAATTAACCTAATCAGATTTTTTTAGTGTTAATTAAACAAGGTATATTAGCCATTTTGAAAATAAAAGGTTAAGGGGTGTTGTGTTTTACTTCATAATGACCCAGGTTTTATCTCATTAGGTATACCCCAATTAATCTATGTATACCCCAATTTGGTCAGGGATACAATCTCGATAAGGCTAAGTCTTATGGGCTAGATTGAGCTGTTAGATTAGCAGAAAAGTGTTGCAGTTCAAAAAAAAAGTGTTGTCTATTTGTTAACACTAGCAGCGAGATAGTAGCGCTGAATGGTTCAGCGACACAAAAATCACCTTTTATTTGAATGGTTCAAATATTTGGGAGATTTATTTTTGATCGACGGATGAAATTGGTTGTGCTAAACCAAACAACGCCGATGTACCAAATAGCGCTAGGCGCCGATGTAGACTGCTAATCTAGCTGCTAGATTAGCACTGCCATGGGATTTAGGAGGTTGTCCCGGCTTATATGAACTGCTAATCTAATTGCAGCACGCCATGGGACTTAGCCCAAGTATATCTACATTTCTTTTAGAATCTTTCAAACAAACAAAAAAACAAAAAACGGAAAGAATGATCAACCGTAACCTGTGGTGTATGGTGGTTGTACGGGACCTTAACTATCCTAACCAACAGTTTCAACCTTAACTTGTGGTATATGTTATCCTGTATGGGACCTCAATTATCCTAACAAACAGTTCTCACTCCTCATCCACATTCACCAAGCTGACAAGTCATCCCTCGTGGCATTATTCAATCGCGAATTTACATCCCTATTCGTTCTGTTCTAATCTTATCTGAATTCTAAGAGCTTCTCCAATGGTGGTTGTGTGTGTTTCCTAGGTGGCAACATAAACAATATATCCTCATTCCATTTTTTCCTTAAGTTTGGGAAGGAAAAATAGTTCATCTCCAATGGTGTTGTTTGTGATGTTTTGTGGATTAAATGTAAATATTATTTTTAGTAGTTTTTAGATTTTTTAGAACTAAAAATAGTTATTTAATATATTGGGATTAATTTAGGCAAGCAAAAAGCTTTGACATTATAGAATGTTAAAACTCGACATTTACCTTGACATTGTCTCAAAAGTTGAATGTCTAAAACTGGGGTTGGAGACATTTTACTATCGACATTAGACATTTATCTTCACATAACAAAAACTCTAAAAAGAAAGCTGAAACAACCATCTTCCACATTGATTTAAGTGGGAGGATGTTGGCTCTTTTTTAAGGTTGGCTACTTTTCCTAAAAATCATCTCCAAGAATGTGTAGTGATATTTGAAGATGATTTGGCAAATAGTTAATTAACATTAACAAAACCTATGTTTTAGAGGACCATCTTAAGGATGTGAAGATATCTTTCATTTATCTTTTCCAAAAAAATATATTTTTCAAATTAAAAAATATAAGAAGCCAACTCTAAACTCTAAAGAGATAAAATGATTTTGTTGAAACAACCGACCCCACTGGTCCCACTTTTGTAATTTCGAGGTTATAGCCGTCTCAGTGACGTACAAGTGTCGAGGCAACAGTGAGCTGAGAGAAAAATAATAAAATAGAAGACTCGAACAAAAAACGAGTTCCCCTCCATCTCCATAATCTTATATCATATTCTTCTCTGTTAATGAAGAAAAACTGAAGCTCAAATGGCGAAGAACACAAAAGCAATTTCTAGTTTGTTAATCAGGAATTTGTTATCTTCAAATGAAAGATCAAATTCCAGAAGCGGTTATTGTTTCAACGGAAGAGAATTCGGGAAACCATGTTTTTTCGCTTCATCTGCTTCTGTTGAGAAGACGATGGTATCAGAAGGAGGATTTAAAGATTATGAAGAGTATAGAAGGTCTTTATATGGTGGTAATATTACTCACAAAGCTCTCCTTGTTGATGCTGTTGGTACTCTTGTTGTTCCTGCTCAACCTATGGCTCAAGTAAGTTAGACAAAGAGAGAGATATCAGTATTATTTTTTTTCTCGTGTCTTTGTATTGAAATTCAATATTGTTTTGCAGTGATTTATTTTTTTTTATTTTTTTTCTGGTAGATTTATAGACAGATTGGGGAGAAATATGGGGTGGATTATTCAGAAGGTGAAATACTGAATCGTTATAGATGGGCTTATGAAAAACCTTGGGGTAATTCTCGGCTCAGGTTAGTTTTCTAGATCTCAATTATCATTTCGTGCATTCAATTTTTTGAATATTTATTTGCTCTTTCATACATACTCATACTGTCCTCTAAATCAGCTTGGGATAAATATTAATGAGAACAAATCAAAAAGATGAAAAGTGAATGCATAAGTATGTTGCTTAGTGCTTTTTCACCTTTTTCTTCTAGGCTTTTGGACCTTAATCAAAATTTAAATCGTTCACTTGTGAGTTTTAAATATTGTCATCATACGGGGAAAATCTTTATCTGACTCTGAGACCAATGATTGAGTGTAACTCACCCCCTACAATCTGCTTGCATTGTAAGTTAGTACTCAGGTATTGTCTTAATTGCAGATATGTTGATGATGGAAGACCTTTTTGGCAATATATAGTCAGTCAGTCGACTGGATGTTCAGATTCTCAGTACTTTGAAGAGCTTTATCACTATTATGCAACTGACAAGGTCGGGTTGGTGTGCAACATCTCTTTGACTCTTTCTCTGTCTCTGCGATCGGTGTACTGATGATTTTTGTTCTTAACATTTGTTTTACAGGCATGGCGCCTGTGCGATCCTGACGCTGAGAGAGTATTTATGGCACTTAAAAAAGCTGGTGTCAAGTTAGCTGTTGTTTCAAACTTTGACACACGACTACGATCGGTTTTACGGGCTTTGAATTGTGATCACTGGTTTGATGCAGTGACTGTGTCCGCTGAAGTGAGTCTTGCTCTTTGTCTGGCCGTTTTGCTTTTGTTATCATCAATTGCATTATTGAACCAATTAAACATGTCTGTTGAAAACCAGGTAGCAGCGGAAAAGCCAAATCCAACAATATTTTTGAAGGCTTGCGATTTGCTAGAGGTCAAACCTGAGGATGCTCTACATATTGGGGATGATCGTAGGAATGATCTTTGGGGTGCTAGAGATGCCGGTTGTGATGCTTGGCTGTGGGGAAGTGATGTTAACTCTTTTAAGGAGGTAAGAAGAACCCATTTTTGCCCTCAGCTTTATGTAGATCACTGCCACAGTTATAAAACATCTGACCTAATAAAGAACTAGCTAATTTATCAGTGGTGATAATATGTGTCTTTGTCACTCCTTCAAACCGTATTATTGAAGTGCAGTAGCTTAGTAGCTAGGTTGTTGTAAGTTTTCTATTTGAAGGTTATTCTACATACAAAATTGAGCAAAGCACAATTTCTATTTTAAGAGTAACTCCTAGTGTTCTAATTTTTTTTTGTCTTTAGTTGTGGAAGAAATTGATGCTTTTTACATAATTTGTATGAATGGCAAGGATTGTCAGTAAAAGATTTCCTACATACTATGTTCACTCTGAAAGTACCAAAGAAACAGATAAAGGATTGTCAGTAAAACTTTTCTTACATTCTATGTTCACCTTGAGTACCAAAAGAAAAGATTCATTATGGAAGATCAACGACCAGTGGTGTTATTATAAATTTTCTGTCTATGTGTTTGTTTTATTCCTTCTATTTCTATTTCTCGTTTTCTTTTTTGTTTTTGTTTTTGAACCCACCATATTTGGTCATGAAAGAACAAAATTTTCCAAAATGTTTTGTGACTCATCTGAATTGTTCTCGTCTTAGGTAGCGGAAAAAATTGGCGTCCAGGTCTGAAGTGGATCAAAGAAATTGCCCCATCACTCCGAGGAATACTCTGTCCTGTAGTACTTGTAAATTTTGCTCCTTTGTTGCAATAAATATGTATAGTCCAGAAGGATTGTAACTAGTAAGAGAGCTTTTACTACTTCCGTGTTTCCCATCTCAATGTTCATAGCTGGTTGGATTCATCTTTTTGTTCACGAGTTTAAAGTTCTGTACAGTCTAAGATTATAGTGAGGATGCTATTATTGACACAGATATGCCTGCAAGCTTATGCAGTGCAAGATAAGCAATTTCAGCAGTGTAGGTTAAGGTGTATCCGAGGTGTCTTCTGTTTTCGTGTTAATGAACGTGTGGTCCACACACTTCTCTTGCTCTCAGTTAAGTCAGTAATACTAATTTGTTAATGATTACTCCCTCCGTTCCTAAATAATAGGTTGGTTTCTATAAATAGATGTTTCAAAAAATAGGCTGGTTTTTCTAATCGGGAAAGTCAAATGTTACTTTAGTTTTCTGGGACCACTTTTCTTTTAACTTCTTTTGATGACAAGTGTCATGTGGACCATTTCACTTTACTTCTTTTGCTGACAAGTGTCATGGGGACCATTTCACTTCACTTTTTTTTATTAACAAGTGTCATGAGGACCACTTTCAATGATTAGTTCTCTTAATTTCCTTAATTTTCTAAAAACAAACCATTTTTATTAATTAGGAACAGCGGGAGTAGTATTCAAGTCATGTAATAACTTATTTAGTCGTTAATGAAAATTTGAGTTTCTCTTTCACCATTTCTGTATCTCTGATACATGCATGAGTGTTATCATCGTATCAGGCTGGTAAAATTGATACTCAACAAATCGATCCTCCTACTTTCTTGAGATCATCTTCCATCAAGTGTGTTCATTATCTTCTTCGGCTGTGTTTTGTTGATTCCTGGAGAAGTGTTGGTAAATTGCGAAGATCTTTCTACTCAAGTTTGATCGAGTTATGGTTTCATTTGGTTTGTTTGTTCAATGTTGTCGTAGATCTCGTTCTTCTAGATTATTTAATCATACATTTGTGAGTTTTCTACTACTTTGATCTTTCGATTTCATACCTTGATTTCTTGATTTACTTTCTGCTTAATCATGAAACATATCCACTCAACACAAACACAATCACAAATATCATCACTTTGAAGTCACAGGATGACAATGACATGAAAAGCATTGACGCTACCTTGTTTCCCATATTTCAAGTAATGAAATTTGTTGATGGTTCATTTCATGTCCTACTATATATCTTAATATAGAAGATCAACCCAATGATATTATCAATCCATTGCATATATTTTCTTAGCAAACTGAAGATTCTACACTTCTTTAACGGATACAATCAACTGTTGTATAAGCATTGATGTAGTTGGTGATTCTACTTCTCATGGTTTGTGATCATCTATTGAATCAAGATTTGCTCAAACTTTATCTACATATGCAATACAGCTACGCACCAAACTCCAAAGTATCATGATGGCGGAATTTGTTGCTTATTTTCTTGTTGAGATCAAGAAACTACAAGATCAACTTGCAGTAGCTAGATCTATAACTTTCGATAGTGAAATGGTTGAAAGTATACTTTCGGGACTTTCATCTGACTATTTTTCTTTTGCTACATTCACTAGAATTCATACACACCTTGTGACTAGTCGAGAATTGCATAATCTGCTTTTTAGTGAGGAAATAGTGGTTTCTAACACCAAGATTGATAACAAAGCTAAAACGTTGTTAATACGGTTAACTCTAGATTTGGTTCAACTAGATTTACTATGAACTACTTTAGAAGTAGAGGTGTTAGAGCACTGCCCGGTCGAACTCGCAAGCGTTGCTATCTCAAGCTTGTTTGTCAAGTTTAGTTGCCAAAACTATAAGTCTTGATTTCTAGTCTACAGACTAGGATAATAATTGTAGTTGAGCTCTAGACTCCACGACGTTCATCATATGAAGACGAAGAACTACTCAAGGAACTTGTGGAACTTCATCGACAAAAGGTATGTGGAGACTTGAACTTATCTATCACTCAAAAGTCTATCTATTCTATCTCCTCTTTTAAGACAAAAGTCGTATAGCTATATATACTTCGATTATACACATGTGCTATTTGAGCCGAGTTTATCTCGCTTATCGTGTTGGTAAGCTTTCGCTTTGGCCAAGTTCATCTTTACTCGTGACGAAAGTCATGTTGATTATTTCAATAACTTGAAAATCGCTTTGATGAAAAATAGTTTGTGAATAACAACTATATAACATCCTTTAAGAAAGTTTCAATGATTGAAATGAGATTTTAGAACATGTAACCATCTTTGGATATAAACATAGTGTTGTTGATGGTGGTTTTTAGCTTAGGGGTAAAGTCGTAAAACCTTAGTCAGATAGTGACGTCACAGGACTTAAACGCATTTATTGAACCCTTTAATATGTCTGCGAGAAAATTACCAGGGTACCCTTTTTTTAATTAATTACTAATTAGGGTTTTGATGGGCCAAAACCCTAATTCCCACGCCACATGTGCCAATGGAAAACCGTGCCAACCACACCCACCGCGCCAAGGCATGCCAACCATGCTAGCCGCACCCCTGTGCCAATGGCAAACCGTGCCAGCCACACCTACCGCGCCAAGGCATGCCAACCATGCTAGCCACACCCCTATGACAATGGCAAACCGTGCCATCCACACCTACCACGCCAAGGCATGCCAACCATGCTAGCCTCACCCCTGTGCCAATGGCAAACCGTGTCAGCCACACCTACCGCGCCAAGGCATGCCAACCATGCTAGCCGCACCCCTGTGCCAATGGCAAACCATGCCAGCCACACCTTCTCGCTAAAGCATGCCAACCATGCTTGCCGTTCCAACACGCCATGCACAACGCTGGTTGCCAAAACAAAGGCATGCAACAATCTACGGCCATCTTTCTATCTAAGACGCGAATCTTAGCCGTCCAAGGTTACCAGACAACGCATGGTAACCTTTAACCCAAAAACCCTAGCTTGGTCACGCCAAACCCTTGGCCCCAACATGCCAAGCCAAACCGCACCTTGCCTTGGCCCTAGCCATACTAGCCGCACCATGTGCCAACGGCATGCCAAACCCTTGGCCCCACCATGCCAAGCCAAACCGCACCTTGCCTTGGCCCTAGCCATGCTGGCCGCACCATGTGCCAACGGTATGCCAAACCCTTGGCCCCACCATGCCAAGCCAAACCGCACCTTGCCTTGGCCCTAGCCATGCTAGCCGCACCATATGCCAACGGTATGCCAAACCCTTGGCCCCACCATGCCAAGCCAAACCGCACCTTGCCTTGGCCCTAGCCATGCTAGCCGCACCATGTGCCAACGGCATGCCAAACCCTTGGCCCCACCATGCCAAGCCAAACCGCACCTTGCCTTGGCCCTAGCCATGCTAGCCGCACCATGTGCCAACGGTATGCCAAACCCTTGGCCCCACCATGCCAAGCCAAACCGCACCTTGCCTTGGCCCTAGCCATGCTAGCCGCACCATGTGCCAACGACATGCCAAACCCTTGGCCCCAACATGCCAAGCCAAACCGCACCTTGCATTGGCCCTATCCATGCTAGCCGCACCATGTGCCAACGACATGCAAAACCCTTGGCCCCACCATGCCAAGCCAAACCGCACCTTGCCTTGGCCCTAGCCATGCTAGCCG
This sequence comes from Papaver armeniacum, assembly GCA_023531295.1. Taxonomy (NCBI): domain Eukaryota; kingdom Viridiplantae; phylum Streptophyta; class Magnoliopsida; order Ranunculales; family Papaveraceae; genus Papaver; species Papaver armeniacum. The sequence goes on from JAJJWW010007521.1 coordinate 106,586, forward strand.
CACCATGTGCCAATGGTATGCCAAACCCTTGGCCCCACCATGCCAAGCCAAACCGCACCTTGCCTTGGCCCTAGCCATGCTAGCCGCACCATGTGCCAACGACATGCTAAGACATTGGTCCCACCATGCCAAACGCACCTAGCCACGCCACCATGCTGGCCTTCCCTACGCGGCTACCAAAACGAAGGCGTGCGACAATCAACGGTCGCCCTTCAATCCAAAGAGCAAATCCTAGCGGTCCAAGGTTACCAGACAACACATGGTAACCTTTGACCCAAAACCCTAGTTTGGCCACGCCAAACAGCGCCAAGGCATGCCATGCCAACGACATGCCAACCTTGCCGCGCCACATGCTGGCCTTCCCTATACGGCCACTAAAACGAAGGCGTGCGACAATCAACGGTCGCCCTTTAATCCCTGGAGCAAATCCTAGCCATCCAAGGTTACCAGACAACGCATGGTAACCTTTGGCCCGAAAACCTAAGTTTGGCCACGCCAAACCATGCCATGCCAACGACATGCCAACCTAGTCGTGCCACCATGCTGGCCTTCCCTACACGGCTACCAAAACGAAGGCGTGCGACAATCAACGGTCTCCCTTCAATCCCAGGAGCAAATCCTATCCGTCCAAGGTTACTAGATAACACATGGTAACCTTTGACCCAAAAACCTAGTTTGGCCACGCCAAACCGCGCCAAGGCATGCCATGCCAACGGCATGCCAACCTTGACGCGCCACATGATGGCCTTCCCTATACGGCCACCAAAACGAAAGCGTGCAACGATCAACGGCTACCTCTCGTCTTAAAATGCAAAATCTCGACCGTCGGAGGTCACCGAGCTAGCAAGTCTCCAAAGCACGACTTGCCAGGCAACAACAATATGTTATATGTTTTCCACAAAAACATTCGAGATATCAACGCATATCACAAACTGGGGGATCCTTTTTGGGTATTGGTTTGGCGGTTTACAGCGTGCGGCGTACACTACGCCCGTCATAAGGAAGTGTCATAAGGATGAGGCGGTTAGTAAATACAGGGAGTTAATGGTGAAACGTTCTTTTTATGGAACATCAATTCCATGTGTTAACAGTTTTATGGAACATCAATTCCATGCGTTAACGTTACCACCTCTTCCCATTTACTCACCCATTTTTCCATTCCTTAATGATACCAGAGTACGTTTCACTTCGACTTGTATAAATAGGTCTTACCTTTTTCCATCGAACAACAAGTTCAGTCAGGAGCATACACCACTCAGAAAACATTTACTAGCTTTCTATCTGCTAGCTTCCCACTTTCTGATACAAGTCGTAACATAACTACTCTTCCAGAATCAACTATTCTGGTCTCATCACTTTCCTTGCTTCCCTCCCCAAAACCAACCCATTCTCCTCCACTTTGTGACCAAAGCAAGTCTGGAACGGCCATTTCTTGGGACTTGTACAGATTGATCTCTCGAATCTAAAGTACTCCCTTGCAGTACATTGTTTAGGGTTTAAATTCGTTTCTAACCCACACACCCGAAATTACCGAAATCAGCAGAAACCATTTTCACCCACAAACAATTGGCGACCACAGTGGGAGATTGATCTTTCGGTTACAATGTCAATTTTCGACCATCGATCTCATGCTTCGACCTAGACATCAAGATGGTAGAAGTAGGCGATCCGCTCAAGGATCGACGACTCAGTTACCGGACGACTCGATTATCAGTCATGACACGACAAGGGATGACTGGGGACTTCCCAGAAAATTGAAGCAAACGATCCGCCCGAGAATCAGCGACTCGGTTATCAGGCAACTAAGTAACGACTGGGGACTTTCTACAATCACGGCGGTGCTTCCCATAAAACTCGGTTGTGACCCCGGAAGGTTTCCTTTTCATCAGGAGACCTAAAAACCAAGTAAGTCCTACCTAGACAAGATACGTGGTGCGCTCTTTCAAGTTTTCACGGGAATGATAAAACCAATAGCCATGTTATGTTTCACCCCATGTCGTCTACCAAACGCACAGTTCCATGGTTTTCCTAGGATGCCTGCAACACTGTCAATCATAACCAAAAACAGCCTCATCCTAAAACGGTTCATCCCGAATAATAATCCAAAACCCTCATAGATAACACTTGTCTATCAACCAAATTTTTTTTTTTCCAGAAAATCAGAACCATGAACTAGGCGTTTCAGTTGCCTTTCAAAAAAAAAAAAACCTAAAAAAAAGAAGTTCAGAAGACAGAAATGTATTCAAAGAAAGTTTCCCACCAGCGTCTTGCTCCTCTTGGCGAAGTCCTCCCCGTGCTCTGGAGAGCCACCCTTTTCAACTTCAGCCTGCTCGCACAATTTTTTGAATTCCGCTCCTCGTTTCTTCACCATGTCTGCGGAAGGACCTTCGATTTGTTTTGACCGGCAACTTTTCAACCTCAGAGAAAATGTCAATGAACCAAGGAGCATTGAACTCGAACTTTATTCACATATCACGATGGAACCTCCAGCTTGAGATTACATCCTCAGAAAAAGTATGACCAGTCACGTTGCACATGTCGCCAATCGAAGACAAAGCTTCCTCCACCCGCTGACCAGACGCGCTTACCAGACGCGCATACCAGACGCGCATACCAGACGCGCTTACCAGACGCGCATACCAGACGCGCTTACCAGACGCGCTTTCAGACGCGCATACTAGACGCACTTGCCAGACGCGCTTACCAGATGCGTATGCCGAGACGCGCTTACCAGACGCGCATGCCAGGCACACATGCCACACGCGCATGCCAGCCACAATACCACACCCTGCGCTAACGAATTGCATCCTTCCAGCGCTAACATCTTGCGCCCTTCCAGCACCATCTTCTCCGCTCCACAACCAGCCAAAGCAGCGCCATCCTCACCCTTCGAAACAGCGCCATGGCTCCAGCACTCCGTGATCAAAACCGTGCCATCTCTGCACGACCACCAGAACCAGAGCCGCTTCCGCCACCCCAATGTTTCTTCAAGCGTGACAGCTCCAACCGTCACCAGAGACGCTACTCCACCATCAGGGCAAGATACTGGAAGAGCCGAAAGAAGCCGACCTCCTTTTACCACTGTTGATTTGATGAAAAGACAAAAACACTTGACAGAAGTGCGTTTATAGATGAAGAGGCTCGCGTTGCTCTTGAACACCCAGAGTAGAAGGGGATCAACAATCCAATTTCATCACACGTAAAGATCAAAAGGAAGACTTCTACAAAATCGAAAGCCAAGGAAATCAAGAACCCTCCCGAGTTCACAGAGACCCTCTTCCCCGTCGGGACTCGCGCGATGGGAACTTCGCCCACAAAGTCGTACTGTCTATGATGAAACAGTTATGTGAGCGTCAAGACATATTTATATCCCTCAACCACACTGCATCAGGAAAGCAGGAGTTTCCAGCTAGGGAAGTCGTTCCCAAACTCCAACCTCTCCTGGAAAACACGATTGATAGATGGAACTAGGGACTCCTAACCTCTGTTCACTTGAGGGATGTCGAGTTTGACAGAACGTTACGCAGCCTCCGACTTCAACATGATAACCGTCAAAGCTCTGAGAGTTACAAGGCGTCATTTCAACGTTCTCTCCAGAAGTGGCTCCGCTTCAACGTTCTCCAGCAGCGGCTCCGTTTCAACGTTCTCTTCAACACCACTCATTCCTGCAAAGGGTCGTGCCACCACGCTCCCCATATTAAGGATCATGATCACAGCCAGCCAATCTTCGTAGTCATGGCCACCTTTTGATCCATCCCGCCAAAACTCATGACCATCGACAGTTTGGTCGCTTACGCATCCAGCCCATCCTTTTACTTCCATGGATGCCCATAAAATTCTAGCCAACCTACTTTGTTTCCACGACAATATAGTCTCTTCTGTTTACATCTGCTACCAAGAACTATTGCCGCCCATTTTTTGATACCAGTCAGAGCCTCACCGCAGCAGCAATCACTATGAAGGTAACCCGTACTCCTCCATATTTTGTTTCACGTGGAAGAAGTAACGAAATCACCAGTACGAACGCACGATGGTGATATCTCTATTATGGTCAACCCACTGACCATACAAGATGGAAATATGTAAACCATACTTGGGGATTGGGGATCTACACGAAATCATTTCACTGTCAAAGCTCAGAAAACACGATCAACCATCAGGTCACGACCAGAAAAGCTGAAAACGTCCAGGAAGTGCCTTATTCAATTACTCGGGAGCTCTGAAGGGGATGGAAGATCGAACAACATATTCTAATGGAAGATTGAAGTCTTTCAAATAAGAAGTTTTATTCAAAGATGTGAAACCGCAAGTGGGATGCTAATTGGCGAAACCCTAACTTCGCCATGAATACCAAGAAGATAACAATAAGTCTGCAAAAGCACCAAGACGTCTATAGAACAAAGAAAAAACAGCAAAAAGGGGAAACTGGTCATAGAAAGCGGATGCGCGAGTTTCCAACGCCTCTGTCAGAGCTTCTTCAAGCACTTTCCCCAGCAATCTCTCGGGAAGCAAAGTTTCCATCCGAAAGCATAACACTCTCGGAATTTGGATAAGGAAAGGATTTCCTATTTTGGCTAAGTAAGGAGGAAAGGCAATCGGTCCCGCGAAGACAAGCCACCACCGTGTAAACAGTCCGCACCTTTGCTTTGCCAACGTCATGCTTGGGCAACGCTTTTTCAAGCAGCCCACGCCCATTCCAAGCCAAATCAGTTCTAATGGGTCCCTTTCATGCCAAGTCTATGCTAGCATCTCCGCCTCGCGTTCCAAAAGCCTAGCCCTGAAGACGCACAACCATACCAGGATTTACGCAAAGCTACAAGACGCAAGGATCGCGGATTCTACTTATCTCTCGGAAAAAGGAGGTACGATCGTTGGTAGGAGATTCCATCACAATACCAAACCAGAAGGAGGAACGAGCTTTACCCTACCTTCACCAACGAACAACTGTAAAGAGGAAGATGATACAATTTCACCAGCAATATATGTATTGCACAAACCCTAAAAAGAGGAAAGGAGAAGTAACGCTCTCTTATGGGTGTAACGCTTCCAGTTTTTGAATAAGGAAAGAATTCACTGTTAAAGCCGCGCATGAAGAAAGGCAATCGGTCCCACAAGAGCAATCCTTGCCACTCCCAAGACATCCGCGCTTTCCTTGCCAGTTCTCCTTGTTCGCTCCACGTTCGCTTTTGCAACAATCCGCGCCTTTCATGCTAATGCGCCAACACCAACAACTCGATGAGCCGGCGTCATGATGTTCCCTAACTGAGCCCAAGATGATGCATAGCCGAGGCTAAGCCGATGATCTTCATCTCACCGCTTCACGGTCTACACCACAAATAGAATCTATGCAAGGCTTCCCAAACACGGGGATCATGAACTCTCCTTACCTCTCGAAAAAGTCGTCACCTTCCCACGGAACTGAAGCAAGTTGTTGTCTTCCCGAAGCCAACGCTTACGCCATGCCAAGGCTAACAGATCAACGCCCGCGCCAAATTTACGCTAGCGGCTCCCATTCCAAGTTGACCAATGCTGACGGCTCGTTCCAAGCCAATCCAACACTCGCGGCTCCATTCCAAGCCACATGATACCTGCGGCTCCCATTCCAAGCCGATCCAGTGCTAACGGCTCCAAGTCTAAGCCAACCGGTGCTAGCAGCTTCCCTTCACACCAAATATACACTAGCGGCTCCGTTCCACCCTTTACATGCGCACCACTCCTTACTTCCCGAAAAAGGTTAGACGGATCTTCCTGACCATCTTGCATGATTTACGTTTCGATTCTGTCCTTGTTTGTCACCATCTTATGGTTACCTCGCAACAACGCCCATGTTCCGATCTAAGCAGGGGACTTAATGTTGATGGTGGTTTTTAGCTTAGGGGTAAAGTCGTAAAACCCTAGTCAGACAGTGACGTCACAGGACTTAAACGCATTTATTGAACCCTTTAATATGTCTCATGAAAATTACCAGTGGTACCCCTTTTTTAATTAATTACTAATTAGGGTTTCGATGGGCCAAAACCCTAATTCCCACGCCACATGTGCCAATGGCAAACCGTGCCAGCCACACCCACCGCGCCAAGGCATGCCAACCATGCTAGCCGCACCCTTGTGCCAATGGCAAACCGTGCCAGCCACACCTACCGCGCCAAGGCACGCCAACCATGCTAGCCGCACCCCTGTGCCAATGGCAAACCGTGCCAGCCACACCTATCGCGCCAAGGCATGCCAACCATGCTAGTCGCACCCCTGTGCCAATGGAAAACCGTGCCAGCCACACCTATCGCGCCAAGGCATGCCAACCATGCTAGCCGCACCCATGTGCCAATGGCAAACCGTGCCAGCCACACCTACCGCGCCAAGGCATGCCAACCATGCTAGCCGTACCCCTGTGCCAATGGCAAACCGTGCCAGCCACACCTACCGCGCCAAGGCATGCCAACCATGCTAGCCGCACCCCCGTGCCAATGGCAAACCATGCCATCCACACCTTCTCGCTAAAGCATGCCAACCATGCTTGCCGTTCCAACACGCCATGCACAACGCTGGTTTCCAAAACAAAAGCCTGCAATAATCTACGGCCATCTTCCTATCTAAGACGCGAATCTTAGCCGTCCAAGGTTACCAGACAACGCATGGTAACTTTTAACCCAAAACCCTAGCTTGGTCACGCCAAACCCTTGGCCCCAACATGCCAAGCCAAACCGCACCTTGCATTGGCCCTAGCCATGCTAGCCGCACCATGTGCCAACGACATGCCAAACCCTTGGCCCCACCATGCCAAGCCAAACCGCACCTTGCCTTGGACCTAGCCATGCTAGCCGCACCATGTGCCAACGGTATGCCAAACCCTTGGCCCCACCATGCCAAGCCAAACCGCACCTTGCCTTGGCCCTAGCCATGCTAGCCGCACCATGTGCCAACGGCATGCCAAACCCTTGGCCCCACCATGCCAAGCCAAACCGCACCTTGCCTTGGCCCTAGCCATGCTAGCCGCACCATGTGCCAACGGTATGCCAAACACTTGGCCCCACCATGCCAAGCCAAACCACACCTTGCCTTGGCCCTAGCCATGCTAGACGCACCATGCGCCAACGGCATGCCAAACCCTTGGCCCCAACATGCCAAGCCAAACCGCACCTTGCCTTGGCCCTAGCCATGCTAGCCGCACCATGCAACGGCATGCCAAACCCTTGGCCCCACCATTCCAAGCCAAACCGCACCTTGCCTTGGCCCTAGGCATGCTAGCCGCACCATGTGCCAACGGTATGCCAAACCCTTGGCCCCACCATGCCAAGCCAAACCGCACCTTGCCTTGGCCCTAGCCATGCTAGCCGCACCATGTGCCAACGGCATGCTAAGCCCTTGGCCCCACCATGCCAAACGCACCTAGCCACGCCACCATGCTGGCCTTCCCTACGCGGCTACCAAAACGAAGGCGTGCGACAATCAACGGCCGCCCTTTAATCCCGGGAGCAAATCCTAGCCGTCCAAGGTTACCAGACAACACATGGTAACCTTTGACCTTAAAACCCTAGTTTGGCCACGCCAAACCGCGCCACGGCATGCCAACCTTGCCGCGCCACATGCTGGCCTTCCCTATACTGACCACCAAAACGAAGGCATGCGACAATCAATGGTCGCCCTTCAATCCCAGGAGCAAATCCGAGCCATCCAAGGTTACCAGACAATGCATGGTAACCTTTGGCCCGAAAACCTAAGTTTGGCCACGCCAAACCATGCCATGCCAACCTAGACGCGCCACCATGCTGGCCTTCCCTACACGGCTACGAAAACGAAGGCGTGCGACAATCAACGGTCGCCCTTCAATCCCAGGAGAAAATCCTAGCCGTCCAAGGTTACTAGACAACACATGGTAACCTTTGACCCAAAACCCTAGTTTGGCCACGCAAACCGCGCCAAGGCATGCCATGCCAACGGCATGCCAACCTTGCTGCGCCACATGCCGGCCTTCCCTTTACGGCCACCAAAACGAAAGCGTGCAACGATCAACGACTACCTCTCGTCTTAAGATGCAAAATATCGACCGTCGGAGGTCACCAAGCTAGCAAGTCTCCCAAGCACGACTTGCCAGGCAACAATAATATGCTACATGTTTTCCACAAAAACATTCAAGATAACAACACATATCACAAACCGGGGATCCTTTTTGGGTATTGGTTTGGCGGTTTACAGCGTGCGGCGCACACTACGCCCGTCATAAGGAAGTGTCATAAGGATGAGGCGGTTAGTAAATACAGGGAGCTAATGGTGAAACGTTCTTTTTATGGAACATCAATTCCATGCGTTAACAGTTTTATGGAATATCAATTCCATGCGTTAACGTTACCACCTCCTCCCATTTACTCACCCATTTTTCCATTCCTTAATGAGACCAGAGTACGTTTCACTTCGACTTGTATAAATAGGTCTTACCTATTTCCATCGAATAACAAGTTCAGTCAGTAGCATACACCACTCAGAAAACGTTTACTAGCTTTCCATCTGCTAGCTTCCCATTTTCTGATACAAGTCGTAACACAACTACTCTTCCAGAATCAACTATTCTGGTCTCATCACTTTCCTTGCTTCCCTCCCCAAAACCAACCCATTCTCCTCCACTTTGTGACCGAATCAAGTCTGGAACGGCCATTTTTTGGTTTAGGCCGGACTTGTACAGATTGATCTCTCGAATCTAAAGTACTCCCTTGCAGTACATTATTTAGGGTTTAAATTCGTTTCTCACCCACACACCCGAAATTACCGAAATCAGCAGAAACCATTTTCACCCACAAACAAGTGTGTTCTCACATTTGTGTAAAAGTCCAAAACTGGGAACCCAAAGTATGCGTACCCGTACGCGTACTGGCGGTTGGTGGAAATCCGGGTGAGTATGCGTACCCGTACGCGTACTGGAGGAAAGTTCACGTCCGTGAATTTCTGTCGGAGTTTGAAAGTGAAAAACAAACTCAATCCGGTTACTTAAGTATGCGTACACGTTTGCATACTTAGGTAGGTTACTTTCTAAAATCGGTTTGTTTATGAACTAAAACATTTATATAATAAGGAATGCAATCTTTGCAAACCGTGGCTATAATGTTCATGAATCGATTCGAGTGAAACAAAACCGATTTTGCTTCGATTGTGTCTTGTATACTTCTATGAGATCTAAGCAATTGAATAACTCTCTAACTAGTTCATTTGAGTCATTTGAACTAGTTATGGTGAAGATGAATAAGGTTGATATGAAAGTGATCATATGGCTAACCATTGGTTAACTATTGTTGAACCGACTAAGTGTACACGTTTAGGTACGGTTACTCAAACCTAAATGAAGTTACATTTCATTTATGTATAACAAGCTAAGTTCGATCTAACGGTTGAAAGATATTAGCTTGAATCTAATCAGGTTTTCATCTAACGGTGAATATTAAATGTTTTGTTACCAAGGTAACTTAGATTGCAAACCCTGATTTAAAGACTATATAAAGGAGAACTCTAGCAACTGGGAAACCTAATCCCCACACCTACTATGTGATACTAGTTGTATAAGCTAGAGTCGATTCTCCTTTAACCTTAGGTTTTTCACGAAACCCTGTAGGTTAACGACTTAAAGAATTCATTGGGATTGTGAAGCCAGACCCAACTATTTTCTCTGTAGTTGCGTGATCTGATCTTGTTGTTTATATTGTAATTAAGTGCAATCGTAAGATTGGCTTGAGGTTTATATCTCCGATAGATAAGATAGAAAAGTAGTCACAAACACCTTCGTCTCATCGTTTGTGATTCCACAATATCTTGTTTCGTTAATCGATTAAGATTATTGTGAGCTGATTGATATTTCCAGGCTATTCTTAGGGAATATAAGTCCGATATATCAATTGGTTCCTGTTCACCTTGATTTATCAAAAGACGGAACAAAACTAGTAGGTATTTCTGTGAGAGACAGATTTATCTATTCCTATAGACTTTTCGGTGTGAGACAGATTTGTTTATCAAGTCTTCGACTTTGGGTCGTAGCAACTCTTAGTTGTGGGTGAGATCAGCTAAGGGAATCAAGTGCGTAGTATCCTCATTGGGATCGAGACGTAAGGTACGCAAATGTACCTTGAATCAAGTGTGAGATTTATTAGGGTTCAACTACTGTCCCGGACCAAAGTTAGTTTGTAGTAGGCTAGTGTCTGTAGCGGCTTAATACAATATGGTGTTCAATCTAGACTAGGTCCCGGGGTTTTTCTACATTTGAGGTTTCCTCGTTAACAAAACTTCTGGTGTCTGTGTTATTTCTTTTCTGCATTATATTTTGTTATATAATTGAAATATCACAGGTTGTGCGTTGAATCGATCAATTAGTAAATCCAACCTTTGGTTGTTGATTGAAATTGATTGATCCTTGAACATTGATCTTTGTTATCGTTCAAGTTATCTCTCTTATATTCAATCGGGCTCGCAAATTATTATTGTTTGATTGCGAATTGAATTGAGAGATTGAGATATAACTCTTTGATATACTTTTCTTAAGATTTAGTCTGACTGTCTAGTTGATTCTCATGAAAGTATATTGGAGTTAGTCCATACAGATTGCTAAGTGAATTATTGGGTGTGGTTGTTATACCCCCGCTTTTTCAATTGGGATCAGAGCTGGCAAACACGTTTAAAGACCTCATAAGTCTGTGTTTGTAGCGATCTCGACTCTATGGACGAAAAGATTTTATCTTCGATAAACGCGACACGTAAACAAAAGTTCTGTTTCTATAATGTCTATTGAATAAAAAGATTTATCAATCTCAAATATAGAGAAACCTAGTGTTCTAACGAAACGACAGACACTTGACATGTGTTATTCCCGATTACCCTTCAAAAGAGTCTCGACTTCGTTGATGAAAGGAAGCAGCGGTGAAAAGAGTAAACCGATTCTAAATCTTTTTAATATCCAAGCGATAGAATTAATCGGTTGAAAAACAATGTCAATGTTCTTCTCGGTATAATAAGAGACTGTGACTCTAAAGAAAAAGCTCCCGCAAAGAAAATGTTTGAAGGTCGGTCTTCATGTATCTTACTCGAGGCGAGCCTCAAAAAGGATGCTTTGGCAATTGAACATCTTTTGAGTAAACTCGATTCAAGGATGTTCCAAAAATTCCACTATATCATCTTGTCATAACCGAAAGAGTTCCAGTTCCAAAAGTAAAGTCAGAATCCTCCCTATTGTAAAAGATGTGCTTATAGCCTCATCTAATCAAGGATGTTCCACATTACATGAAAGGAAGATATCTCTAAACGATGATGTTAAGTCCGTGGCATTGTCTAATCACCCTTGTGATCTCGAAAGTGTGTCTCTTTTGTGATTCAAAGGGCATGTTAAGCAAAAGATAAACTCTAGGTTGAATAACAATTTCATTGTTCGACTTCAACACACCTTAGATTTGATTCTCAAAGGTGTAACCGACATTCGTATGTCTAAACCAATTGGTTTTAGCACTCACCCCGTGTATTCTACCGGGAAAGTCGGGGTTCGATGTGTTCCTCAAATGCTCAAAAGCATAATGAGACTCCTTAACAAAAATCGTCCAAGAAGAGATCAAGAATTCTCTTCTATCAAAAAGGGAGATAATGTTGTTTTTGATGTTGAAAAAGTATCGGGAGAAGGGAGCAAGAATGATGATATGAAAAACAACCTAAACGTGATAATGGAAAGGATATAAAGAGATTGCCAATAGGTGTCAACTCCCTCTTGTCAAAATTCTTGTAAGAAGCTCAAACTATGTCTCGTATTTTGATGACAGTAAGTTTTATGATAATTTTTCACATCAAAGAGGATTCTTTCCTAGATTTGAAAGGAAAAAGAGACTCAACCATGAACACAATTCATCTAATGAGCTTAGGGATCATACTTGTGCTAATTAATCACAAGGGTTGAGAGCTTACTCATAAAAATCATGTTAGTAAGTTGTATTAATAATCGTATGCTTTTGGCAAAATTGCTTTTGTTTAGTTGAGTTATTTTCTTATCATCCATAGCTAAACTATTGTCCACGGATAACTTTGCTTAAGTATTGGTTATGTCTCGAAGATGTTCTTCGTTTCTTTCTTTTTGTCTTATTTTAAGAAGAAGTTTTCGTTGCAACTATGTTGCTGCTACTTTTTGTGCTCTAAATTGTTTCTCTATGAAGATAGAAAATTTATTGAGCCAAAAATTATGTGAAAATATTCACGTAGTAAAAAAATTATGTCGTGCAAGAAAAGTACGACCCTTGTGTGTGTTTTTGTTTCTTCTTGGGTCAAGTTGTATTTGTACGGGTACCCGTGATACTATCACGAATCAATTTTGGAAACCCTAAACGTTACCTTCCCTAATAAACCATTCAAATACCAAACCTATTGAGTCTCGTACGCATACTCTGGGTTATTTTGTTTTGTCAAGAATGTCTTCATCTTTTAGCTATGGTGATTTTGCAAGAGGTTTTATTGATAAAGGTATTGGTTTCGAGTCCAAAGGGAGGAAAAAAAAGAACTGTAGTAGAAGAAGATTGTCCTAATGCCTCATGCTATTATGCCTATACACATCGGGACATTGAGTATGAGGATATGGTTTCGCCAAGTGGTTCATGATTTTCTTAAATACTTTGAGGATGCAAAACGCAACTCGTTGATACTTTGAAGAGTCTTGATGTGTTAAGAACCGAGTTGAAAAGGTTACTTCGACCTTGGTCTCATAAGGACACATGTTAAAGATCTTCTCAATGAGGATATCTTCTCTAAAGAAGTAGTGGATGCCGTCAATCACAAGATCAAAGATCTCAAGGCTCGTGAGGATTCCTAGAAGGTTATTTGATTTCAGTTCATGTTCAGTTTAGGTGGCTTAGGAGTCTTTCTTTGTCTCTTAGCTTGTTGATTTCTTTTTGTCTAGGAAACTTCTTATGAGAATTTATTCTTGTGTTTTTAAGAAGGATAACTAGGATTTGGAATAGCCATTATTGTGAGTACACATAGCTATTTCCAACGATTTTCATCTTGCAATGTTTTTAGATTTATTTATTTAAATTCTAAATTTTATTTGGAAGATGATTTTGCAGTATTAATCTTTATGGTTTTATATATTGCAACTTGTTATGGGATATGTGTGTTTGCGTCCGTGAACCTTGATTGTCCCATACGTGGTCAAAAGTTAAGTCTTTCATATGTCGGTATGCAAGTATTGATAAAAGATTGAATGAACTTTTGACAAACAAAAGTTAAGCCTATTATGTCATTATGCAAATATTGATGGAAGATAGGATGAGCTTTTTGTTTACAAAGATTAAAGTCTATTATATGTCAATGTGCAAATAGTGATGAAGAATAGAATGAATCTTTGTATATTCCGCAGTATTGATCTTCCCTGATCCATATCTTTATGTAAATACTTTGTTGACTCCGTAAGTTTTCTTATGTGAGCATTTCCGATTGAATTAATCATGGGTTCTCTTATGGTTGAGATTTTTGGATACAAATTCATATTCTTATGTGATTTGTTAATGTCCAAAGAAATCCTTCTTTTCTTGTGAAAGTAAGGTCGCTCTTGTTGTTCTTTCGGGAATGACATTTTATGGGGGAGAGTTCTTAATCGAACTTGTGCTTAATTGCCAAATCTTTGTGGGGAGTGCGGTTTGTGGAATATTATAGGGGTTATTTTGTATCTTTATAAACTCCTTGATGAATGCATTTAGTTTCGGCTATATGATTACATCTAAAAAAAGTTGATATGTGCTTTTCTTTTGGTCATGAAGTATCTCTATGGAAATTTCATTAGCATCCCACTAATTTTCGTACCTTTGACAATTTTATTGAAAAAAAAGGGAGAATTAATGTAGTTCACACTACAAATACATATGGTTTTCGGATCATTATGTAAGGGGGAGTGGTTTTCATGTGAGATGAAGTATTGACTAAGGGGGAGTGATACATATCACCATAGTATTGTTGTCGAAGTTGTGATACAGTTGAACTTTGATGCTGTGTGATGGGCACCTAATATTGCATAAATTCTTATCATTTTGTAGGTGTTTATGGTACTTTGTTGCACTAATTGCTTGTATTTATGCCAAATTATGTACTCTGTAGTTCTTGTTTTGTTGCAAGTAAAATGTGTGGCAATTGTCCCGACTTTTGTTTTGTAATGCTAGGTGAGTGAAAAGAATGATCCGAACTTGTGCTATGAAGGAAGTGGAGCTACAATGCCCGTCAAGCTAGTCGATGTTAGGCGGACGCATGTAGTGGGGAAGGCAGCCACGGTGCGTTTAAGACTTGTGAAGCTAATGAATCTACTAATGGATGAGAAGCTCAAGAAGAATCATCTCGATCATGAAATGAAGTAATGGGTCGAAATCCAAGTGATACCCATCTGGGGAGTTAAAGAAGGAAGCCAGGTCCAAGTACTATTCTCATATACCAAAAACGAAGTATTCACGCTTTACACTAGAGTTCATAACCATCGTTCATCTCAACCCGATCTCACGCACGAGAAACGAGTCTCTTTCTCTGTGTTCTTCTTTCCCAGAAATTCACTCAACTTATCTTTATCTCACGATTTTCTTATCATGTTAAATCTATCAAACCCTTACCTCTATTACCTCTTTTCCCTTCTCGCCTAGTTGCCTATCTTTTATATTTATCTCTACCATCCATTTGATGGTCATAACCCTAGGTTTTGACTCCTACAAGAAAAGGTCGGCTATTTGGTTTTCAAAAGCGACTTAATTGACAAGCTAGAGATTTGATTTTGTTTCTCTCTGCAAATATCAACAGCAGTTGCGCGCAATTGACAGAAATAGGGTGTTGTGATGATTAAGCGACTGACAATTATGTCTGAATTCAAATAGCGGCAATATCAATCAAATGGGTGAAGGTAGTGCAGTGGCGGTACATGAATGAAGAGTATTACTTAGTGGTGAGTTTCGAGAACAAATCCCTGAATTTTATATTGTTTCTGTTGATATTAGGGATTGAGAAAAGGGGGAGAAATCTATGTATAAAAGGAGGGGGTTGTGTTATGTTAGAAGGTATATAGTGAGTGTGGTTTAAAATACTCTTAAGTAACTTCATTTGTCTTTGAGTGTTCTTGATAAATCGGTTTGAAAGATAATAGAGTTCAATTTCATCAATGGGATTATCTATATTTGAATTTTATTTGCCTCTTGTTCTCAATATGTTCTAAATTCTTATCTAGGCATAGATGAAGCCCTTAACTTACTACTAGATGATTCATGTTTTCGTTATTGTTCTTGTTGTGCTTACTGAGTTAAGATGTTTAACTTTTGAGCTACAATGTACTACTTTCACCTAGTATATCATGTATCCTAGGTTGTTAGAACACATGTGTTTTGTCGCATCAACTTATGTTTAATTGATACCTTTAATATTTGATTAGTTGTCTTTGTAAGAAGACATCTAATACTAGGATTAATGCTTTAGTTGACGTTAAACTATCCATCTGTGAAACCCTTTGGAAAGGCGAAAGACTCGTATCTTCACCGCTGATCCGTTATAATGGAAAAGAACAATTTCGTATTTGAATTTCTAGTAGAGGTTAAGTGGTGGACTCAACTGCCCTAGTGCCTCTTGGTTGATTGTTTTCAACTCATTGCATCCATATTTCCATTTCACTTTTCTACTTTGATCTTTGCCAACATCCAAATCGTTTCGACAAACCCTTTAATTTGAATTAGTAAAAGTAAAGTTTTGAATTCAACTTCACACTTTGCTCTAGTCTCGTGGGTTCGACCCGTATTTGCCTCTGTTTACATTGTTGACATTGTGCACTTGCAGTTTAATATAATTGTAGGCATCTTTCTTAGCCTACCAAGTTTTGCGCCAGCTTCAGGGGACTCCTGCAGTGTAGGCGATCTAAAGTTTCACTTTCTTTGATTTTCTTCTTTTTATTATTATAACTTAGTTAACTTAGTTATAACTTAGTTAATCCATCTTTTCATATATCCTGTTAAAGTTCTCTATCATCTCTTCTTTGTAGCTCATGTTTCGCTATAATTTTTATTCACATGTAGCATCATATATCTTGCATCTTGGTCTAGTTAAACTGTGTGTCATTGTGTGTTGTAGCATTTAGTGTTGTAACTTTGTAACCTCTGTGATATAGCTAGTATAATTTTTGTTGTAGTAATCCATTCATACCCTGCAACACACTGTTTCGATTTCTGAGTAGCATTAGTTTGATTTAGAATAGTTGTTCCCTACATAATCTGTTTATATCTATAGTCTGCACTTTAGTGTCATTATTTGTAACTTTTAATTTCAGTCACTCAACTTTCAGTTACATGTTGCATATCTTTTAGTTTTCTTTCAAGATAGTTTACCTGCATCTCATCCCACATTATTCAAAAAAAAAGAAAAAAAGAAAAAAAAATATTCGTGGTATGAGTGAGTTGCATTTAGAGGCATTATGACTTAGTCGCACTTTTGTTAGTTTCCTTAGTTTCATAGTTTAAAACTTATTACCATCTGTTGATATCCATCGGTAATTTTGACGTATATGATTATGTGAATACCGTGGAACTTTCTTTCTTTTACACTGTTTGAGTTCATCTCTACGTAATATAGTCCATTTGTTTATAATCTATAACTTTGTGTTAAGTTTTAGCTATATGACGCATTTCGTTTCTATTTGGTTGTTTGCATCTCATAATAATCATGTAGCGCGTAACGTCTTCAATCATTCCATATTCGATTATATCTTTGCATCCTGCTTGGTAGGTTAGTTACATACATCAGCGTCGTAGTATAATCTAGTCTACATCATATTTTGGTTACAGAGTTCATTTGTATCAGTTAGTTCGTTTGATGTGGTTAATTTACATAATGCATCGGTAGATAAGCATCTTTATCTATAGTATTTCTATACAAACATTCTTGCATCTCACACTTTCTTTTTTCTGCTTTTTTATTTGAAGTGTGTACATAATTGCATGTTGTGCCAACTCATTACATCCCGGATAACGTACTACCTGCTCATTCTGTTTGTTCCCTGTAATTTATTTTCTTCGCATTCTGTAGTAGGTCTTGGTTATTAGTCGCATCAATTAGTTGTATTTATGCATTTTGTTACTACTTGCATAATACTATATTAGTTTAAAGTAGCTCATGCCACTGTCGTCTGTACAATATATATCCAAACATCCGCATTCATCACTTTACTCTCTCCGTTTAAAGCTTGTCCATGATTTTGTTCCATTATGTCTGTGCAAATCTTTCAAGTGGAGACAACTCGATTTTCGGTTAATACATCGGTATAGTTTTAGTTTTAGTATTATTAGTAGTGGTAAAGGTTCTTGTCGGTATTTCCTTGCATTATTTGCATACCTCTGTATCTTGAAATTCTCTTTTGAGTGACTGTGTACCGCAACATTATTGTGCAAGTCAAGGATAAGGAGAAAAAGGAGCGAGAACAACAATGGAAATGCCTAAACCCGGTTTTATCACAGGCGGTATCATTCTTCAAAAACTTGATGTCCATCTCGCTCACTAAACTAGTGAACTGGCCATTGTCAAACCCCCGCAACATAAAACATCTTTGTGCATCTGTGATATTTGAGTAACTTATTTGCTAGCTAAAGTTATTATTTCTTGTGTGCTTATCTCGCAAAAATCTTTTGTGTTTTTGTGCTTGCATAATCTTGATACTCATTCACATAATCCCTGATTTTCTGAATTGTGTTGTGCTTGGTTGACTGGGTGTTATAACATGTTGAGTGGTATGTCTGCCGGGATATGATTGTGACTTTTCGAGACCAGACCAATCGTCTAGTTAGAATTCGGCGAGAGGACGTAGGTTGAAATTCTTTGTGTCTGCCGAAGAAAGACACGACCAACCCGAACAATGGGTGATGAGGTAATCCAACCCGCGGTCTCAAGGGACTACATGTACCCCACGAGGAAAAGCCCCCCTCTTTTATTGTTCTACCGTAAATTTGGTCATTTTGAGTTAAAGGCGAGCACGATACATATGCTCCCCGTGTTTCGAGGGGTTGATGCCGAAACCCTTACCACCACGTGAGAGATTTTGAGGAAATCGTGGGACTCTCGCATTCAATCAGTTGTGAAGAGTCCACAAATTGCGTTTATTTCCTTTCTCTTTGAAGGAAAAAAGCCAAATCTTGGCTATATGATTTATGGCCTCGGTCCATTAGAAGTTGGGATGAACTCACGAAAGAATTTTTCAAAAAGTTCTTCCCAAATCACAAAACAACCACCATTCATGGGATATCAATAGTTTTGTTCAACTAGATGGTGAGACATTGTCCAAGTATCTAGAAAGGTGTAATGATTTGTTCTCGCAATGTCCTCACTATGGTTTCGAACACAGTGGAGACTATCAACAATTCTATATGAAGGGTTGGATTTTTCCACTCGATCCATGGTTGAAGCAATGTGCACGGTGAGTTCACAAACAAAAGTGCCGACGAGTCATGAACCTTTTTACATGAAGTTACCGAGAAAACTCAAAGAATGGGAGTCCTGTTAGAGAACCTAGGAAGTCGACCAATGGGGTAGTGTTCATAAGATTGAGTCTCGATTTTGAGGGTAATGCTAAAATAGCATCATTGGCTAGGAGAGTTGAGGCTTTAGAACTGGAGAAAAATATAAAATCTGTTGCTTCTACTTCTTGTAACCAAGTTGAGGTTTCTATTTGTGTTATGTGTAATAATTATGATCATCTTGTTGATAACTGCCCTCAATTGCATGCATTTCAAGAGTCCAGACCTGAACAAGCCCATGTTTTGTATCAAAACAAGAACATAACCCTTATTCACAGACCTACAACCCAGGGTCGAGGAACCACCCTAACTTTTCATGGTCTAAGGCCCCTGTACAAGAGGGTGCATCAGGAAACGCACAAGGATATTCATATCCTAGAAACCCCAGTACAATCGTACACACAACACCCTTTCCGAGAAAAAAATTGTCTAGCATTGAAGAAAGTGTCGGTATGTTGACCCAAAATCTTTTTAAATTCAAGTCCACCGACCAACGTTTTACTAGTCTAGAACTTAAAATGGGTCGGATCTTTGATGCGCTTTAATGAAAGGGAAAAAGGTAAGTTCCCAAGTCAACCTCAACAAAATCCAAAAGGTACATTTCAGGCAAGTACCTCTACTTGCAATGAGTCGTCACATGTGAATGCTGTTACTACTCTTCGTAGTGGTAAAGTAATTGATAACAATGTAAGCATGCCTGGAAAGAGTGAGTCTGTGTCTAAGTCACAATTGCATCAACATCGCATGATACACCAGTTGTTGAAAATGAACTCGAGCATGTAACACTCCGTGCATTTTTTCTCTGGCTTAACTAAACCCGTTAGTCAGATTTCACACTTGGAGTGCCTATGTGACGCACTGAATTTTCTCGGGTTTTAGTTGACTCAGTAGAGTTAGAAATCACATCTATTCACACGTAACATTTTTGGGTCTGCCTTAATAGTTAAACAAAATTGTTTTCTTTACACACGTGTATACATGGTGGTGTCGTGTCCTGTTTTAGGAAAATAAAATAAAATGCAACCGGAGAAAACGAGGAGGCTATCTCTGGTAAGGCGGTTTCCTCCCTTCCATTTCTTGAGAGGAGGTACTTCTGGAAAGGGGGCTAGTATTGTGAGTTGTGGTTTCGGTTCAGTCCATCTCCATCTCTTCCGTTGTCACCAAAGTAAATTTGAACCAAGAAGATCAACCATAGTTTTGTTTATCTTATATATATATAGTTTCTGATTATGAAGAAGAGAAATCAATGAGTGAGAGAACAATATAAAAGAATTAGTGAAGAGTGTTATTGGGGAAAACCATTTATCACTTGTATTTCTCACTTGCACACAGGATTTCTCAGTAAATCCATTTTCTGAAACCCATATTAAAATTGAAGATCTCTAAGTGTCTGCACTTTATGGAACTAAGCTAGATAAGCTGTGAAGGTTATTGTTAACCTTGAGTGTAAATCGTCAATTTGAGGTAGGTTTCCCTGCTAGATTAGTCTCTTGGTTCTCTTATTTGTACCACTTGTGAATCATGAAGTTCTTAATCAATTCCTTTTGATTATGCATATCTTTAGAAAATTAAAGAATTTGTATTGCAAATTTGTTTACACATCTTGTTATATGATTCAATTCTTCTTGCATGCAATGGATTTAGGATTTATTTTGTGAAATTGGAGATTTGAATTATAGTTCATGTTCTTGGAAAAGTGATGAATTGGGTATCTTCCAATCATCATGAAATCCTTTAATATCTGTTTGATTTTAGAAATCATGGAATTTCCCATTAATAATTCGTGTTTGAATGCCTTGTTTACAACCTTGCAAACCCTAGAAGGTATGTGTTTGTTATACTGATATTTTTAGAACCGATGGTTGGATCGTTATGAAATTTTAGTATGAAGTGCATCATTAAGTGATATAAGTACGACACTATTTTCAGAAGGATCAGGTCACCTTTACTATGGGAAAGGTTGCACGAAATATGCCTGCATTTTGCAAACTAAAATCCTGGACAGCTCCAAGTATTACTGTGTATCTCATAATCCGTTGATCGAATATAGCTGATTTTTGGATATGTTGTTTATTAGGTATATGATACTCACTATACAAGTTTTAAGAGATTCCGATCACTTTAGGTACCCCTAGACTTGGGAGAACTGGGACTGAATTATGCAGGTTGTTAGTACGACCAGCCAGCTTATATTGAGTGTATATTTTGAATTAACCGTTGGAATGCTGTGATTTTTAGATATGTTTTAGTATCATGAGTCATCAAGCTACTGTAAAAATTTCAAGACGATCGGGTGAGATTCGCTACTGAAAAGCTTGAACGAATTATGGCTGCATTCTGTAAAACGGGAATCCTTTACTTCCCACCTATCCTTCATTATCCCATCCAGTGGTGATTGGATTGATGATTTGTTAATTGGTCCTTAGTTGCCACTCAACTTGAAAGATACGCTGGCCATTTCTTAGCTTGGGCAAGTGTCATTCCTTAGTTTATGAGGATCGGAAATATTTGGCTTTACGGTGTTTTTCTTTGAATTGTGGTTGAACTTTAGTCATTAAATAAACTTGATTCTTACCTGAAATCGATTGAGCTATGGTCGTAACAAGGATATAACATGCTGTGTTTTATTCTCCTTTGAGCTGTTGTTGGACGTAATAGTAAAAGAGTTATATAATGACTTCAATCTGATCTCCTTTTTGACTAGAATATATTGAACCTCTTATAGCTCATATCCCATGTCTTGTATTTGGACTGGAGTTGTAAGTTTAATAGTATCATTCACACCGAAAATGACTTGTATAGTGTTGGAACATTTGTAGCTTATAGGTTGTTTGAAATAGTTGCAAGACCGGACGACCATGGAATGGTTCGACCTATTCGCAATGGTAGTATATATTTGATTTGTAACTCCATAGACTCTGGGATTTGTGTGACAGTGAAATGGAATCTTTATGCCGTATGTACTATTTCACTGTGTATTTAGATGGCTCGACCACGTTCCGACTTAAGGGCGAGTCTGACTTGTCTACCTGTCGTGGTAAGGAGTTCTTCTCAATGATACGATATATGTACCTGTCGTGGATGGAATCAGAGTGTGTTGTCAATAACAAAAAAAAAAAAAAAAGGTATGGTGTATAAGCTTTTGTTATTGACCCGTATTACCTATATTGACTTGTATTGTATTTTCTTAAGTCTATATATGTATAATTAAGGGCTAGATATACAACACAGTGGTAGTCTGATATTGGTTTTGAGTGGCAGGTACAGGCACAAACATAAATGCTGATATCTTGCAATTGATCGATGGTTTATAAGGTTGGTGATATAGTGTGCTAGGGATAGTCGTTGCTATGCAACTCGTACTATCCATACTATCTAAGTTACAGCTATGTATAGAGATAGTTACTGTTGTGGTAAGCAGTCCATACTATCTAACGTAGGAGTTGATTGCTACCTTAAACAAGTAGTTCATATCAACTGGTAAGAGATAATTGCTACTAATAAGGGTAGTTCATATTATCTATAAGACTAACTACGGTCGTGTTTGGATCCCTTCGAGCAACGGAGAGGGTACGTAGGCAGCCGCTATGCGGTTCAGACAACTGTCCGAGGGTGCTCATATCATTGGAAAAGATTTGGTTATCGCTTGCCATTTATCCAGATATGGTCGCAACCTTGACATTATATATTGTTGGTAAGAGGTAGTTGCAGCACTGGCTGTTCATACTACCTAATAATGAGATGGCCGTTGCCTCTTCGAGATAATTCATACCATTTAATAACCATACAGCCAGTGAGACAAGAGATGATTATTACCGTTCGAGGTAATTCATATCATCTGCCTCGGCTAGTGAGTTTGGAAATGGTTATTATCGTGCGAGATAACTAATATTATCTGAAAGGGGATGGTTGTTGTCCTTTTAAGGAAATTCATACCATCTACCGAGGAATAGTTACTGCAAGGCAGTTCATACCATCTACTAGGCCATAATTGGCACCCCCACTACACTTGTATGAACCATCTGGGATGATGAGATTGTCAGGCCCACTGGGGCACCCCACCTATGGGTGGCTACTCGGAAGATCATTGAGGCAACGATGGCTGGTAACTAGAACTACCCTGACATTGGCACTGGCCATTCCTCACCCGTCGATACGATGTGTGTTGTCGTGCCCACTGGGCACCCCACCACCTCGGTGGCTACCGGAAGACCATTGGCACCGGGCCGATGGTGGTCGGGTATCCGATTCCGAACTACTCGACAATTCGACATTTACATGACCCTTAATCGAGGTTTCTGCTCGTGCAGATCTCGGTCCGTGAACTCGGTATTTTCTTGGAGATGATTGTCACTTGCATAAGGTGATTCATATCATTTGCTTGGTAAACCGAATGCGAAAAATTTGAAAGTCTAGTTTCTTAAATGGCGTATCGTGAGTTGAGCTTGCCGGGCGTGTCGTAACTTGAGCCGTTGGAAGTGAAAATTCTCTAAGCACGTCACAGAGCATGTCCTAGATCTAAAAAGTCTGCTGATATTAATGTTTTGTGCCGTCAAATGTTCTTGTAGCTCCTTTTCCTCAAAGGTTAGAGCGGAAAAAGAAAGGAACGCAAGATAACGAGATATTGGAATTGTTCAAAGCGAGTCAATATTAACATTCCATTTCTCGAAGCAACTGCTGATTCCTTCTTATGCTAAGTTCTCAAACATCGTGCACACAAAAGTGTAAGCTTAATGTGCACAAGCGTGCCTTTATCATTTGAACAAGTTAGTTCTATCATTCAAAACAAGACTCCACCTAAGTTTAGAGACCCAGGTTGTCTAACAATCTCATGCAAGATTATGTGACCATACGGTCAATAAGGCGTTACTAGAGTTAGGGGCTAGTGTGAACCTACTGCCATATTCGGTATATGTGCAGTTAGGTCTTGGAGAGTTGAAAGCAACACCTATAACTCTGCAATTGGCGGACAGATCCGTCAAAGTGCCACGTGGTGTGGTAGAAGATGTTCTAATCAAGGTTGATAAGTTTTATTTTCCCGTGGACTTCATTGTATTAGATACTCAGCATGTGCAGAATCCAGACTGTCACATTCCTGTCATTTTAGGACGTCCTTTCTTGGCGACGTCCAATGCAATTATTAATTGTCGTAATGGAGTGTTGAAGTTGTCATTTGGTAACATGACTGTGGAGTTAAATGTTTTCAATGCTAGCCAGCAACATTCAGATATTGATGATGATGATGATGTGCATGAAATCAACATGATTGAAAGTTTGATTCAGATTCGTTGACTAGTAACATGTCTGTTGATCCTTTGCATGCTTGTTTGAATAATTTTAACTTGGATCCGTTTGATGATGAATACATAAGTGAAGTGAATTCTTTGCTTGAATCGCACTCTCATGGACACCACTAAATGGAAAGCTAGAGTGGAGCCACTTCCACTCTAATCCAAGTATGTCCTGGTCTCTTGTTGAGCCACCAAAGCTTGAATCGAAACCACCGCTTGATACTCTTAAATATACATTTTTGGGTTCTTCTAATACTTTGCCTCGTAATCATTTTGTCCTCGCTTTAGATATAGAACAGAGAGTAAGCTTTTAGAAGTACTTAGAGAGCATAAAGAAGCCTTAAGATGGACAATCTCGTATATTAAAGGTATTAGTCCCATGTTTGTATGCATCACATAATTCTTGAAGATAATGCTAAAAAAACTAGGTAAAAGCAGAGGCGACTAAATCCTAACATGAAAGAAGTTGTTAGAGGTGAGATCCTTAAGCTTCTTGATGCGGGTATCATATACCCGATTTCAGATAGCAAATGGGTTAGTCCCATTCAGCCGTCTAAAAAGTCGGGGAGTTACTGTAGTTCAAAACAATAAAGATGAGTTAGTTCCTACTCGAGTAACCACAAGGTGGCGAGTTTGCATTGATTATAGGAAGTTGAATGAAGTTACAAGGAAAGATCATTTCCCTCTCCCTTTCATAGATCAAATGTTAGAAAAGCTATCTGGACATAGTCCCATTGTTTCTTAGACGGCTATTCTAGTTACAACCTGATTCACTAGCACGCGAGGACCGGAAAAGACTACATTTACATGTCCTTATGGTACATTTGCTTATCGTCGCATGCCCTTTGGGTTGTGTAATGCACCTACATTTCAACGTTGTATGATGAGCATTTTTTCTGACATGATAGATAATTTACTTGAGATCTTTATGGATGATGACTTCTCTGTGTTTGGATCTTCTTTTGATGAATGTTTGAACCATCCCACTCTTGTGCTGATTAGATGTAAAGAAAAAAATCTGGTTCTGAACTGGGAAAAGTGTCATTTTATGGTGAACTCAGGCATAGTTCTAGGACATATCATCTCTGAAAAAGGCATTGAAGTAGATAAAGCTAAAGTTGACCTCATTCAACATTTGCCGCAACCTCGCTCTATGAGGGAGGCTAGATCATTTTTAGGCCATCTTCGGGTTCTATCGTAGATTCATTAAAGACTTGATGAAATCTCTAGACCACTTTGTAATCTACTTGGTAAAGATGTTGCTTTTGTATTTGATGATGCTTGTGTGCGTGCATGGGAAGAACTCAAAACTCTTCTAATTTCAGCCCTATAGTCCGACCAATTGATTGGAAATTGCCATTTGAGATCATGTGTGACGCATCTCGGTTTTCTTGTTGGTGCTTTGTTTTTAGGACAATACAACGTCGATAGACTTCCATATGTGATATACTATGCTAGCAAGACTCTTAATGATGTTCAACTTAACTACTCAACTACTCAACGAGAAGAAATTGCTTGTTGTTGTTTTTGCATTGGACAAGTTTAGGTCATACTTGATAGGGTCTAAGGTCATCATATACATCGATCATGTCATCGAAATTTCTTCTTTCTAAGAAGGATGCTAAAGTCCGTCTTATCCGATGGATACCATTATTGCAGAATTTGATCTCGAAATTCGAGACAAGAAAGGTTCAAAAATGTTGTTGCCGATCATTTGTCTAGATTAAATGTGGAGTCTAGTGATGAATCCGTGCATATTAGAGAGTTTTTTCTGATGAACAGGTTGATGCTTGTGTCCGAGTTTGCTTGGTTTCTTTGACATTGTGAATTATCTTATTACGGGAAGAATGCCTTTGCATTGGTCTAGACAAGACCATTCTAAGTTCTTGGCTGAAGTTAAATACTTCTTTTGGGATGACCTGCACTGTTTAAGTACTTGCCGGACCAAATTATTAGGAGATGTGTCCCAACAAAGTGAATGTAAAGATGTGATATCTTTTGTCATGACCAGCATGTTGAGGCCATTTCAAAGTGCCAAGAAAATCGTTGCAAAAGTCTTGCGAGTGGGTTTTATTGGCCATCATTGTTCAAATACTGACATGCTTATTGTATTGCTTGTGAACGTTGTCAGAAACTAGGAAGTATTTCAAAGAGAAACATGATGCCTTTGCACCCTATCTTGATTGTTGAACTGTTTGATGTGTGGGGATCGATTTCATGTGTCCGTTTCCTAATTCTTGAGGTAAGCTTTACATCCTTGTTGTCTGTTGATTATGTTTCTAAGTGGGTAGAAGCAATTGCAAACCAAAACAAATGACCACAAGGTGGTACTTTCGTTCTTAAAAGAAAGCATATTTTCTCGTTTCGCACACCTAGAGCTATAATTAGTGATGGTGGTTCACACTTCGCAATAGATCTTTTGAGTCATTAGTACACAAGTATGGCATAACTCATAAGGTTGCAAACCCCGTATCATCCACGGACAAAGTGGCCAAGTAGAGGTTTCTAATAGGAAGATTAAGCATATTCTTGAAAAAGAGTTAACCTGTCTAGAAAAGATTGGTCATTAAGATTGAATGATGCTTTATGGTCTTATAGAACAACATATAAAACTCCTATTGGCATGTCTCCTTACAGACTTGTGTATGGCAAGCCTTGTCATTTACATGTTGAATTAGAACATCGTGCATATTGGGCTATCAAAATGCTTAACTTTTCTCTTGATAAGGCAGGTACCCAACGGAAACTTCAACTCAATGAATTGGAAGAGCTGGGAAATGATGCTTATGACAGTGCAAAGATGTACAAAGATAAAATGAAGGTGTTCCATGACAAGCGCATTTTGCGCAAGTCATTCACGCTGGCCGTAAAAGTTTTATTGTACAACTCACGCTTGCATCTTTTTCCAGAAAATTGCGTTCTAGATGGACAGGCCCATTCATGGTGCGAACAATATTCCCTCATGGAGTCAGTAGAACTCAAGATGTAGCAACTAAGAACGTCTTCAAGGTCAATGGGCGAGATTGAAGCCGTTCCTTGAACCAATTCCACTCAAATTGAAACAAGCGATCTTGCAGATCCCATCTATGTGGACCGAATGGTTCACCCCTTGTACATACCACGGGTTTAGAATTCCATTATCTCTCCTTACTTTCTTTTGGTTTTCGATTTGTTAGATTAGCTTTTGTTGTATATAATCTTTGTTTTTGTAATATCCACCTTGCTGCTCAACTTTCTGGTTCGACAACACTTTTTGGATCTGGTACTCTCTATTTTATCTTTATCTTTATGAACTTCATGGCATGTTATAACTTTGTGAATCCTTATAAACATTGAGGACACTGTTTAACATAGTTTTGTGGGTACAAGTAGATATCACATGAACTTTGTAGTGATTTGGTATGTTTGAATCTTGTGATTAGATAAAATCTTAAAAAAAAAAAAAAAAAAAATGGAGCTCATTTACCTTGAATTGTGATACCTGTGCATTTATGATATCTTAGGATTCTTAGTCTAGATGATGAGGCACCCCTGATTCTAGCACAATTCACATGTTGATATAGAAAATTTTGCACATGCACGATCAACCAAGCGTGTATAGCGTCGGTGTTTCATAGGTTAAGTAGGTCGCCAATCATCTAGAATCTTCGAATGAGACTTGACTAGCTTGTTCTTTGGTTGCATTTGGGATAGAAGTTGGAGGATACTTTAAGAAAAGCAACCATTGAATTTTGAAGGTGCATCGAAAAGGGCTGCCTCTTGCTAAAAGTGTCATGTAATGTATTTTTAAGTTTGTTGTGTCAGTTTTATCTTTCATTGTGTAAAGAAAATCGAGAAAAATTCAAAGAAAGAAAAGAAAAGAAATTTTAGTTATATAAAAAAAAAAAATCGAAAAAGAAAAGAAAAGAAAAGTACTCATTATGCATTTATTATTCTCTACTTCAGTAAAAATGTTAAAGTGTCTCTCTTGCCTCAAAATGAGAGTAGTCAATGTAAATATTGCAGTCAATGTCTTTGTTGTTATGTGTTGTAAATGGTCTAGTAATATGCAAGGAGGGTGTAGCCATCGATGTACAACGCGGTTAAACTGAAATATCACCAACTCATCAGGTGAACATTCATAATTCTCGTAAACCCGAACAGCTAGCTTGACTTTGAATTCAGTTCTTAGCCTAAAAAATATCTCTTAGCAATTGGCAGTCATAACTTCCTAGAGTAAATCATTCTCTATGCATGTCTAAAGGCGAGATACACTTTACACTCTTATCACATGTCCTTAGTTGTTTCGGTGCTAGAATTGTGCCTTTGAAAGCTAGATTGACATATCCAATTCTTGTGGTAAACCAGAATGCGGTATCATTTTCATGGAATGCGAGCTTCTATTTTGTCCTAGAACTTTGTGAGTAAATTTTGGTGTAGGAAGGACTTTTCTTTTGGTTTTGTGTTTTACTGGGGACCTTGAGCAAAAGCGAGTTTGGGGTATTTGATGGGCACCTAATATTGCATAAATTCTTATCATTTTGTAGGTGTTTATGGTACTTTGTTGCACTAATTGCTTGTATTTATGCCCAAATTATGTACTCTGTAGTTCTTGTTTATTTGTAAGTAAAATGTGTGGCCATTGTCCGACTTTTGTTTTGTAATGCTAGGTGAGTGAAAAGAATGATTTGAACTTGTGCTATGAAGGAAGTGGAGCTACAATGCCTGTCAAGCTAGTCGATGTTAAGCGGACACGTAGTAGGGGGAAGGCGGCCACGGTGCAAAGCAGACTTGTGAAGCTAATGAATCTAGTAATAGATGAGAAGCTCAAGAAAAGAATCATCGATCATGAAATGAAGTAATGGTAGAAATCCAAGTGATACCCATCTTGGGAGTTAAAGAAGGAAGCCGAGGTCCAAGTCCCATTCTCATATAACAAAAACGAAGTATTCACGCTTTACACCGAGTTCATAACCATCGTTCATCTCAACCCGATCTCACGCACGAGAAACAAGTCTCTTTCTGTGTTCTTCTTTCCTAGAAATTCACTCGACTTATGTTTATCTCACGATTTTCTTAGCATGTCAAATATATCAAACCCTTACCTCATCACCCACTTTTCCCTTACCTCTATCACGCACGAGAAACAAGTCTCTTTCTCTGTGTTCTCAATATGTTCTAAATTCTTAGTTAGGGCATAGATGAAGCCCCTTTAACTTACTACTAGATGATTCATGTTTTTCGTTATTGTTCTTGTTGTGCTTATTGAGTTAAGAGATGTTTAACTTTTGAGCTGCAATGTACTACTTTCACCTAGTATATCATGTATCCTAGGTCGTTAGAACACCTGTATATTGTCGCATCAACTTATGTTTAATTGATACCTTTAATCTTTGATTAGTTGTGTTGTAAGAACACATCTAATAGTAGGGATTCTTGCTTTAGTTGACGTTAAACTATCCATATGTGAAACCCCTTTGGAAAGGGCGAAAGACTCGTATCTTCACCGGCCCGATCCGTTATAAGGGAAAAGAACAATTTTGTAGTAGAATTTCTAGTAGAGGTTAAGTGGTGGACTCAACTGACTTAGTGCCTCTTGGTTTACTGTTTTCAACTCATTGCATCCATATTTCCATTTCACTTTTATACTTTGATCTTTGCCAACATCCAGTCGTTTCGACAAACCCTTTAATTTGAATTAGTAAAGTAAAGTTTTGAGTTCAACTTCACACTGCTCTAGTCTCTGTGGGTTCGACCCGAATTTTCCCTGTTTACATTGTTGACACTGTGCACTTGCGGTTTAGTATAATTGTAGGCATCTTTCTTAGCCTACCACTGTGTAATAATACTATGACACTTTGTATAACAATGATTGAGAGCTATTGTTTTCTTATTGTTATGGCTACGGAACTTCAACAACGATGATCTTTGAATTGAATACCTTTAGAATCATTGGAGTACTTGGAAGTGGCAAAAATTTGAGTAATGTTGAAGAACCAAGGAGATCAAGCATTTGGATGAGAAGCTACAATGTTTATTTATTTTGTATTGCATATGTATTGATAGTTTTGTCACTAAAATTGACAAAGGGGAGATTGTTAGAAACTGCTCGGTCAAACTGCAAGCATTGCTATCTCAAGCTTGTTTGTCAAGTTTGGTTGCCAAAACTATAGGTCTTGATTTCTAGTCTTCTTATAGCTAAGTCTCGGACTAGGATAGTAAGTGTAGTTGAGCTCTAGACTCCACGGCGTTCATTATATGAAGACGAAGAACTACTCAAGGAACTTGTGGAACTTCATCGACAAAAGGTATGTGGAGACTTGAACTTATCTATCGGTCAAAAGTCTATCTATTATATCTCTATTTTGAGACAAAAGTCGTATAGCTATATAGACTTAGATTATACACATGTCTTATTTCGATCCGAGTTTATCTCGCTTATCTATTTCTCAAAATATGTGTTGGTAAGCTTTCGCTTTGGCCAAGTTCATCTTTACTCGTGACTTAAAGTCATGTTGATTATTTCAATAACTTGAAAATCGCTTTGATGAAAAATAGTTTGTGAATAACAACTATATAAAATCCTCTAAGAAAGTTTCAATGATTGAAATGAGAGTTTAGAACATGTAACCATATTTTGATATAAGCATAGTGTGTTCTCACATTTATGTAAAGTCAAAACCGGGAACCCAAAGTATGCGTACCGATCGCGTACGACTAAAGACTTCATTGGGATTGTGGCCAGGACCCAATTTATGTTCTCTGTAGTTGAGTGATCGATCTTGTTGTTTCTATCGTGATTGAGTGCAATCGTAAGATTGGCTTGAGATTTATATATCCGATGGGCAAGATAGAAAAGTGGTCACAAACACCTTCGTCTCATCGTTTATGATTCCACAATATCTTGTTTCGTTAATCGATTAAGATTATTGTGAGGTGATTGATATTTCTAGGATGTTATTCGGGAATATAAGTCCGTATATCAATTGGTTCATGTTCTCCTTGAAAGACGGAACAAAACTCGTAGGTATTTACGTGGGAGATGATTTATCTATTCCTATAGACTTTTACGTGTGAGACATATTTCTTTATCAAGTATTCGACTTTTGGTCGTAAAGAACTCTTAGTTGTACGTGAGATCGGTTAAGGGAATCAGTGCATAGTATCTGTTGGGATCGGAGACGTAAGGAACACAACTGTACCTTGAATCGGTGTGAGATTGATTAGGTTCAAATACGGTCCAGGACTGAGAAGTTAGTTTATAGTAGGCTAGTGTACGGAGCGGCTTAATACGGTATGGTGTTCAACTGGACTAAGTCCCGGGGTTTTTTACGCATTTGCGGTTTCCTCGTTAACAAAACTTCAATTATACGTATTTATTTCTTTTCCGCATTATATTTTGTTATATAATTGAAATATCACGGGGTTATGCGTTGAATCTATCAATTGGTAAACCCAACCTTTGGTTGTTGATTGAAATGATTGATCCTTGAACATTTGGTCTTTGGTAACGTTTGATTGCTCTCTCTTATATTCAATCGGGCTCGCAAATTATTATTTGTTTGATCATGGATTGAATTGAGAGATTGAGATATAACTCTTTGATATACTTTTCTTAAGATTGAGTCCGACTGTCTAGTTGGTTCTCTTGAAAGTATATCGGAGTTAGTCTATCTGATTGCTCTTAAATATTGGTATGGTTATTTTGTACCCCATTTTTTCAAGAGGTATCATATTTTCAAATCCTTATATGTTTTCAAAGAAACATTTTTGGTAGGAATTACAAATATGGACAAGCCGGTTTATCAAACTGCAATATCCATGCCATGCAATGACATTTGCACCATAGGTTGAACTTGTCATACTAACAAAGAACCCACCACCAAACTCAGCTGTTATGCTTGTTAGAAATGGACATTTTTATGATCAAGAAACCCTCGGTGTTTCGATAGTGGTCCAAACAATCATGTTACTTCTGGACTTACCACTTTGACTACTTCCATCCTTGTGAAGGTTAATGGGACATATCCGAAAACGGAGAGTCCATGATAAACACACCAAATATTTCGTTTAGGCAATCCCTATATGGAAAAAAACTCCAGCATAATTCCAATAGAATCAACTAGACAATCGACTCAATCAATGGAAATATATCCAAGAGTTGTATCTTGTTTCTCAATGTAATCATCCAAATCAAACACATAGAATCAGTGAGCCCGTTATTATGAGAAACAACTCTGAACAGACTAAAGACCAATGTTCAAGTGTCAATAAATTTATATCAACAACCAAAGGTTGGAATTATCTAATTGATTGAACTACGCACAACCATGATATTTGATATATAAGAAAATGTAATGCTAAAACACTACACCAAATTGGGATTAGAAACAGACCAAGCCGGGCCACTAAACGAGGTTGTAACGGCCCCTGCACATTGCAAAGTGGTGTTACATTTATTTCGTAACAGCTTTGTGGCGAATTCATTAATTTAGGATAGAACGACTCTAGTAACAGTGGGAGCCGTTACTAAATTGCCACGTGGTAACTCGGGGAGGTTACGAAATTTTTGTAGGAACGTGAGTCGTAACATCCCCAGAAAATAAGCATTACTGTGGCAAGTTTAACAGCCGCAGCCAGGTTCTACGTGGCGTGTTATTGACTACTGTCAAATTTTTGGTCAAATATTTGCCAGGTGAACTTCAATTGTCAATATCAATATTGACCAATAATTTGACCAGGTGATTCGGCGTTTATTTAAATCCGAATACCTGAAATTCAATCTAAGCAAGATTCAATCACCATTTTCAACAACAATAACTTGTTCTATTTTAATTTTTTACTCATAGCTAAAAGAATTCATATTTTTTTATGTGTGCATAGGTATCCAAATAGGGAAATCTTATATATTGCGTCACTTAAAAATGGAAAATCTTACAAGGGATAAGGATCTAAGAATTCTTTCAAGTCTCTAGTTCCTACCATAGAAGAGTATTGATCTCCTCAACAACTAGCAAGATTTCTTCGGTTTGATAACTCTTATAGACCTTTTGAAGATCAACGGTTGGAGCATCAAAGCTCACTTGATGGCTTTGAAGACCACCGGATCTGTCTGATAGACAACACAATCAAACATACTTGAGTTTCAAGAGAACCAACAAAATTCCAGCTTATGGTTCTAGAACTGAATCTATACATTAACAAAGGAAAATAGCTATGGAAGTCCCCACACACCAAGACAATGAACATAGCACTTTGTATATCCCAAGTCATTCACTAATGGCACATCCAACGATTTAACCAACTCATGCCATGTGATGGAGCAAACCCGCACTACAAAATTCATTTATTATCATCACCAAACACATTATCCGAATGGAGCATAACCTAATATTATTGTCAAGTTTGGATTTTTGAAGAAGCCTTGAGCATGCAAGTGTTCATAATCTATAGTGCTTGCCTAATTTGATTTAAGATAACATTGCCATGTATCCCGAGGAGCTGAACAAATTACTAAGGCTATATATTCTAAAACAAACCACGGAGATCTTGACCTTCCTTGGAAAATAAGTCGATGACCCATTCAGTGAAACCGCACTTTGATATTTTGAGCCATCGCCCTAGATTGCCATCACAAAACCCATCGATGATGATAAATCACTTAACAATGACTAACTTACTATCTTATTACACGACATTTTGAAAATAAGTGCTCCAAGACATTGTGATTACTTTAGGACTCTCAAATGCCAAAGACATGTCACCAAAGGAACCATCACAAGCTATAATAAAAACAGGTGTCTCACATCATTCCAAGGAAGAAAACCCTGCTTGAATTGCCTTCCAGGTCAGTGTTATATTCCATCTTCCAAGTGCTAGTAATCCGCATTAGTAAATGGTATCAGCCAAAATTATGCATTATAAGAATTGATATCAACGAGGACAAATTTGTGTGATATTGCATATCAAACTAAACATTGAAAAGTTAATGTTCAAAAGGCACTTAGCCCATGGGCTTATTATCATCGAGAGAAACCAAGATCATGACAAGATTGATCTTTTCCTCAAAATAGTCAATGGTTGTACGATTCAATTTTCTTCGCAATCGAGGTACACCACATTGATCATAACAAAAGGCTACTATATACCATTATGCATAACAATCATAAGCATAGTAAAGAGAATTACTACAAAAAATCCAAAATATCCACAAAAACCAATTTAGTGGAAATAGGATTTACGGGTCAATTACGAAAGAACTTCTCCTCGTAGTGAAGTGCATCCTTGATCTTTGCGGTTTTGCATAATATCCTATTCATAACATGCATATTATTAGATGCTCAACACTTACAACAAGGTGAAAAATATTAAATCTTTAAAAACTAAATACACCATCAATACCAAAGGATCACAAAGGTAGGCAAATGACTAACTTAATGTATATAATATATAAGTCAGGGTCCATTCATACACGTCATGAAACGTATCACTAGCAATACTTATGCAAATGCGGACACACACAATAAATCTAACATCTTGTGCGAAAAAAATTCTACCTAGTATCAACTATCAACCTTAGACTACCTCCAACCCATGTCATGCTAGCAAGCACAAGAAACTTCCAATTTTATGAGGAAAAATTACCTCTTGGCATTGATTAACAACACCTACATACCAAGTGGAGAGGATACTTTTCCAAGCAAAGATTACGAGCATGGTGCCACGGTCCATAATATCAAGCGAGGTGATAAATGGAAGAGCAGTTATAAATGCTCATCAACAAATAATGAAAACGACACTGTTCTACTTAGCCCATAAATAATCATAGAATCCGACATCTTTCTTATCTGTGACCTAACATACATCTAGGAATTTGACACATCACACATCAATCCCATCTAAACATCTCGATTTCCAACAAACAATAGTAACAACATTTAACTGCAACACTACTTTTGCTCTAGACCACCAAACACTCTCCACTTGAAAATATTTGTTGCTTGAGAATCCATCCATCAACACCTTGATTGACTTTCATTATCTTCCTCAAATTATACGCCATGCCCCGGCACGGCTCACCGAACCCATCTATAACGTCAAGACACCATCAAAACTACCCCCAAGCGCAATCACCAATATTAGCCACGGATCCATCATTCAACCACTGCAATATCAAGATTAAGCCCTATCTAAACCTCATCTTCTTGTGAGACAGCATTCGATTTCACAACTTGCCACCCACGTCTTCTCATTCTTCTCTTAATCATTCTGTCGTGAGCCAAGATTTCAATTCCAATCAATGTGAGATCTCGATTTCAACCCATTTAATCTCTTCCATTCAACCACAATCACCTGCTTGACTTTCTTCATTCTGAATCAATGACACCCATACTTTGAACCATTTCTGCAAACTCATACCACGGTTCTTTCTTCCATCATCTACATTCAGCTCAACCTATTTTCTTATTTCTTCATCTAGGATCTTGTTTATCTTCTTGATTTAATCTCCGCATCACTCACAAAATCGATTAATAATCAAACAATCACATACATTGATTTCCTACTTCTTTCAGCATCATCTTCTCGATCTTCTTTCTCTCGAATGATTAACACAGGGGCTTCACATTGCTTTCTCTCCTCAAAACGAATCTAGGGTTTTCCTTAACAAATCATTAAAAAAACAGTATCTATAGAGAAAATCAATAATAGTCTGTGAAATTGAAAATGAGAATCGAAATCAAAGCTAAAAATGATGACGAATCTAAGTATCTTCTTTGATTAAGAAAAAAAAGGGAAGAGGCGGGAGAAAAGCGAAGAGAAAAGAGAGAGAATGGAATGAGTTGAAAATTGATTCTCTAAGGTAGGAGGAGAAACCCTTATCGGGAGGAAATATCATCTAGCAGCCTTTATCTTGGGCGAATAGCAAGCGTGTAGATGGCACCGCGCACACACTCCAGTGTTACGATCGAGGTGTGGCGAAGCATGTAGCTGACGCCTATAAATTAGCGGTAGTGCATTACGGTACACAAGTAACGGTGCGCGTCTGTTACAAATTTTTTCGTAACGAGCATTTGAAGATTTCGTAACGGCTATTCATGCGTTACGAATTACTGTTACTAATCTGAAGATTTGGTGTAGTGAAAAGAAATAACACAGACACTAGAAATTTTGTTAACGAGGAAACCGCAAATGTAGAAAAACCCGGGACCTAGTCCAGTTTGAACACCACACTCGTATTAAGCCGCTACGGACACTAGCCTACTACCAATGAACTTCGGACTGGATCGTAGTTGAACCCTAATCAATCTCACACTCGATTCAAGGTACAGTTGCGTTCCTTACATCTCTGATCCCAACAGGATACTACGCACTTGATTCCCTTAGCTAATCTCACCCACAACTAAGAGTTGATGTGACCCAAAGTCGAAGACTTGATAAACAAATCTGTCTCACACAGAAAAGTCTATAGGAATAGATAAATTTTTCTCTCACAAAAATACCTACGAGTTTTGTTTCGTCTTTTGATAAACAAAGGTGAACAGGAACCAATTGATACACCAGTTATATTCCCGAAGAACAACCTAGTAATATCAATCACCTCACAATAATCTTAATCGTAGGGTAGCTAAACAAGATATTGTGGAATCACAAACGATGAGACGAAGATGTTTGTGAAAACTTTTTATCTTGCCTATCAGAGATTAAATCTCGAGCAAATCTTAGAGAAGATAGTACTCAATACGATAGAACAAAGCAAGATCAGAACATGCAACTACAGAAAAAATAGTTCGGTCTGGCTTCACAATCCCAATGAAGTCTTTAAGTCGTTAACCTATAATGGTTTTAGGAAAAACCTAGGTTAAAGGAGAATCGACTCTAGTCGCAACTAGTATCACACAAG
The DNA here is from genome assembly GCA_023531295.1 of Papaver armeniacum. Taxonomy (NCBI): domain Eukaryota; kingdom Viridiplantae; phylum Streptophyta; class Magnoliopsida; order Ranunculales; family Papaveraceae; genus Papaver; species Papaver armeniacum. The sequence goes on from JAJJWW010007521.1 coordinate 143,281, forward strand.
AGGTGTGCGGATTAGGTTTCCCAGTTGCTAGAGTTCTCCCTTATATAGTCTTCAAATCAGGGTTTTCAGTCAACGTTACCTTGGTAAAAAAGCATTCAATATTCACTATTAGATGAAAACCTGATTAGACTCAAGTTAATATCTTTCAACCGTTAGATTGAACTTAGCTTGTTACACACAAATGAAAAGTGACTTCATTTAGATATGAGTAACCGAACCTAAACGTGTACACCTTGTTGGCTCAACAATAGTTAACCGAAGTTATCCATATGAACACTTTCATATCAACCTTGTTCATCTTAATCACAACTAGTTCAAATGACTCAAATGAAACTAGTTATAGAGTTGTTCAATTGTTTATATTCTCATATAAGTATACAAGACACAATTTAAGCAAAATCGATTTTGATTCACTCGAATCAATTCATGAACATTATAGCCACGGTTTGCAAAACATTGCATTCCTTAATTTATAAATGTATTAGTTCATGAACAAACCGATTTTAGAACATAATCTGTTAGAGCATTGCTCGGTCGAACTCGCATGCGTTGCTATCTCAAGCATGTTTGTCAATGTTAGTGATCAAAACTATAAGTCTTGATTTCTAGCCTATGTAGCTAAAGGTCTCGGACTAGTATAGAAATTGTAGTTGAGCTCAAGAACTCCATGGGAATCATCATACAAGACGAAGGAATACTCGAGGAACCGGTGGAACTTCATCGACTAAAAGGTATGTGGAGACTTGAACTTATCTGTCACTCAAAAGTCTATTTACTCTATCTCCTACTCTTGAGACAAAAGTCGTTTAGACGTATAGACTTTCATTATACACATTTGCTATTTCGAGTCGAGTTTTACTCGCCTATCTATTTCTCGAAATATGTGTTGGTAAGCTTTCGCTTTAACCGAATTCATCTTTACCTAGTGACGAAAGTCATGTTATGTTTCAATCACTTTGGAAATTGCTCTGACGAAAAATGGTCTGTGAATAACGGCTATATAACGTTCTCTGAGAATGTTTCAATGATTGAAATGAGAGTTTAGATTACATAACCATTGGTAGGATATAAGCATTGTTGTGGAAACACATATATGTATAAGGCCTTATTCCTTAAACCAAAGTTTGCGAACTTTGTTGATCAAGAGAAATGGAAGTGGGGCAAGCCAAGTCCGCGAACTGGCGAAAGTTCTCGACCCGAGAATTTCTGCTGGAGTTTGTGTACTCCTTCCATGAGCTTAAGTCCGCGAACCCAGTCCGCGAACTTTAGTAGGTTATATCTAAAACCGGTTGTTCTTGAACTAATGTTTATTTAAACTAAGGAATGCTTTTGCAAACCGTGGCTATAAAGTTCATGAACCGATTCGAGTGAATCAAGCCGTTTTTGCTTCGATTATGTCTTGTGTAGTTACATAAGACCTAAGCAATTGAACAACTCTCTAACTAGTTCATTTGAGTCATTTGAACTAGTTATGGTGAAGAAGAATATGGTTGATATGAGAGTGATCATATGGCTAACCATTTGGTTGACTATTGTTGAACCAACAAATGTTAATGTTTGGGTACGGTTCATAAACCCAAAATTGAACATTTCATTTGTGTGTAACAAGCTAAGTTTTCGATCCAACGGTTGAGAAATATTAACTTGAATCTAATCAGGTTTTCATCTAACGGTGAATATTGAATGCTTTGTTACCAAGCTAACATTGATTGCAAACCCTGATTTGAAAGACTATATAAGGGAGAACTCTAGCAACTGGGAAACCTAATCCCCACACTTTACGTGTTATACTAGTTTGCTAAGCTAGAGTCGATTCTCCTTTAACCTTTGGTTTTCTTCTTCTAAAACCAGGTTAACGACTTAAAGACTTCATTGGGATTGTGACGCCAGACCGATACTACTTTTCTTGTAGTTGTGTGATCTGATCTTGCAGTTTCTATCGTATGAGTACAATTGAAATAATTGGCTTGAGATTTATATCTCCGATAGGCAAGATAGAAAAGAAATCACAAACACTTTGTCTCATCGTTTGTGATTCCGCAATATCTTTTTTCGCTACGTCGATTAAGATTATTATGTGGTGATCAATAATACTAGGCTGTTCTTCGAGAATATAAGTTTGGGTTATTGATTGGTTCATGTTCACCTTGATTTATCGAAAGACGGAACAAAACTCATAGGTTTATTCGTGGGAGACGGATTTATCTATTCTGTAGAATTTTCTGTGTGATACAGATTTGTTTATTAAAGTTTTCGACTTTGGATCGTAGCAACTCTTAGTTGTGGGTGAGATCAGCTAAGGGAATCAAGTACGTAGCATCCTGCTGGGATCAGAGGCGTAGGAGCATACTGTACCTTAGATCAGTGTGAGATTGATTGGGGTTCAACTACAGTCCAGACCGAAGTTAATTTGGAGTAGGCTAGAGTCTGTAGCGGCTTAATACAGTGTGTGTTCAAACTGGACTAGGTCCCGGGGTTTTTATGCATTTGCGGTTTCCTCGTTAACAAAATTATGGTGTCTGTGTTATTTCTATTCCGCATTATATTTGTTTATATAATTGAAATATCACAGGTTGTGCGTTGTTCAATCAATTAGAATATCCGACCTTTTAGATTGTTGATTTAAATTGATTGACACTTGGATATTGGTCTTTGGTACCATCCAAGTTATCTCTCTTTGATAAAGACTCATGGATTTCTATTTGCTTGAGTAAAGATCAAATTCAGAAAGAATACTTGATGGAACTTTATGAAGGGTGATCTTATATCACAGGTAGATGTCACGGGGAAGTTCCGAGTACAGAAGGTTTGAATTCGAAAATAAGAAGATGACAAACTTCTCATGTCACTCTCTTTCTCAACACTCATCTTCCTATTGAGAAACAATAATCATAAGATGTTTTACGGTTTAGTGTTTTGGCCTGCTCTAACTAATCAGGACCCATGATCTCCGAGGAAAACCCAGTATGGTCAACAACGGATAATCTTCATAAAAAGAGTCGCTATTTGGAGAGAGAAACTTACAAAACTGGCAGATTTAATTTACAGCAAGTTTCATCAGAGAAATCGCTTGTCTCGTCATTAGAAAAACAAGCCTGAGGTCAGATGTGAGTCATATAAAATCAGAGATGTTCATTTATTTGAAAGTCTATACTAATTAAAATTAATCATTATGTTATAGAGTAAGTAAAATTAATAAGATATTAGATCAAAGGCTATGTTGAACAGTCACTCATGGTATATAAAGGAGGGGCAAATTGTCGCTATTAGTGATCTTCTCAAACAAAAAGGTTTCCCCAATCACGGGCAAAGGAAATACCTTCACCGGCAGCTGGTTCAAAAGAGAAAAGTATATTAACCTCCAAAGTCGCGCATGGGATCAAGAACATTCTATGTCACGGCTATCAGCGCAAATAAAGTCACCTGGCAGATGTCGCACACTGAGATAAGGAATGAGTAAACTTCATGATGTTTCATTTGGGTCATATAGTCAGAACCAAGATCATAGTTAATAACTGATGTTCTAATGCTATGTGTCAGAATCGGCCTCAACCTTATATAAAATTAATCACCGTCAGGATAACTAAACTTGCCTATAAACGCAATATTACATACAAATCCTTTCACAACTGAATATGGTTATCAAAAAGCGATAAATTTCGTAGACATTTAACAGGACATCCGATACCCCGCCGGAAAGACATAATCAGGCAAAAAGAATAGCGTCAATCCAATTCTCCTCCTAGAGAAATCAAATAGGTAAATGGTATGGCTCGCTGTTCGTAAACGACCAGATGGCGGGCACTGCAAAGAAAGTCATGCTTGAGTGCCAGAAGAACGATCTTCCGTAAAAATCAAACATCAATGGTGAGTGTATGGCAGATCCACAATATTTAGAGTCCAATAAGTTTTTTGGAAAATAGAACTTTGAGAAAAGGTTCTAAAGCTTATCACTTTTCATATGATAATCAAAGGTCACTTGTGGTGAGCGAGACATTTTTCACTCCAACACAACTTTGATTAGGTTAGGCGCATATCCGCCTTTAAATGCCTTCATGTATGGTGATTACGCCCATAATTGTAATACAAAGACACATATTAATATCAGACCACCTGATCTTTCTAAAAGGTAAGGTTCATAAATTCAGCAAGATTTAGAAGTCTTTGCATATTACTCTATAATAATCATATGAACGTTATCGCCATTTTCATCATAACTTGATCTGGTGGTTACTAAGGTTTGTTGAAGCTTGAAATGATGTCTAGATGTTTGGACTTCAGCGGTACCGGAAGGTGGCATTTGTCATTGAAACCCAAATCCGTTGTATGTTTACACGATACCCTTTTCAGCATCGCTCTAAAAATAATGCAAACTTCGTTAACCTGTGATGACATTTGCCTGAGACGCTTTATTTTCAATAGAACTCATTTTAGTCGAATTTCTTCACCCTCCAAATCTATCAATGATCATTCTTTTGCATTCTCTTCCTCTTTGAATTTATTCAAATGAGAATAGAGAAATTCATTTTGATACACTTAAGATTGGTATTTTAATCCCATTTCTGTTTTGTGTTTTGGCCCTTTCTCGTCACTTGTCTGTAATTTCTCTTTTCGATCTACAATTTAAACTTGAGTACTAAGTCACATATTCTAATCTAATTTGTAGCTTTTACAAGAATGTTGTCAGTAGGTCGTTGCATGTTGCTGTATATCACCCATTACCTGTAATGACATTTTGCTACGATTCGAATGTTCACAATCATCCTTCGCTAACTGCCAAAGATGGCTTTCCAATGACTTCGAGTGTTTTTCTTCGAGACAGGCAATCTTATATGCCTTTTGTAACTATTCAGTAATCCTGCTAAAAGATTGATTCTACCTCTAAGGACAAAATCACTTTATATATGTGCACTACGAAATACTGTCTTGATGGAGAAACTCTACACGGAGAATCATATTATCTTACTTAAGATTAGCGAGAGTTTGACAGCTTAATGGTATCATATAATACATAGCTATAACCAACGTTTTCATCTTCATGCTTAGATTTATTGCTTAAATTAAATTTGTTTGAAGAGATGATTTTATATGTGATTAATCATATGGTTTTATATATTGCAATTGTTATGGATATGTGGTGTTTAAGTCGTCTACTATGATTTTCCCACATTCACTATTGCAAATTTTCTATGTTTAATATTCATATGTCAAAGAATAAAATATCAAATGATCTTGACAAATACAAAAGTTAGTTTAATACTAATATTATTAATGATAGGTTGCCAAAATCTTGTTTCAAGAGGATTATAGTCTATCGTTTGTCATCGGTGTTAAAATTGCAAGGCGAAAAGACTATACCTAATCCTTTGTAGGTATACATTTATATAATTGATCTTTCATCCATATTTTTTGTATTAATTTGAGGTCATAATAATGCCCATATGGTTTAGTACACCACAAAGTGTCTCAAAATATTGATTATTTTCGTTGTTAAAAATTTATTGTTGGTTCAGAAGAGAGGCACTTATACATGATATTAGAACTAAATTAATCATCATATTTGGTTATTTATTTGACTGTAGGTTTTCTTCATGTTTGATATGCTTTTTGATTGGGTTGATTTCTGACACAATCGTATCTTTCTGCTCCATGATTCTGACATGGTATAGCGGTGGGGCCAACTAAATTGATTACTCTTTTGTGATTAGTTTGATTGTGGAATATTCATAATAAAATTAATCAGCTGTAATCTTTCTGGTTAATTTAGAATTATATATTTTGGATTCAAATTCATACTTGTATGTAGATTTAGTAACTAAAGAAACTTTCTTTCTGTAATTAAAAGGCTTCGCCTTGTTCTTTCTTTGAATGACATATTATTGTAGAGAGTTCTTTCAATCATATTATAATTGTTATCTACACATGTCATTAGGGCTTTCTTGTATATCTTTAAACTCCTTCGCCTAATGCATTTAGTCATGGCCACAACAACATTTCACCTAAATAATAATATGGTGTTTCTTTTCGTATAATGCGAAAGGGGCGTCTCTTTCGAACGCCTCATACTAGATCCTGGCTTCGAGACTTTCGTAATTTTGTTAAAAATGAGGAGAATTAATATGTAGTCTACACTATGTTATATATATGGTTTTCTTGATCATAAGTGAGTATTTCATAAGATGAGTATCGACTACAGAGTGATAAGTACTTTCACTTATGAAATACTGTTATTGGTGGGTTGCAGATAAATTGAATCCCTTTGACGTCATGTGTGTCAATGACACAGAACCCAGATAACAATGATGAGAACTCATTCTTCATAAGGCATATATGATCATACAACGGCCTATGCTAACCATACAACCTTCGATTGGTCTATACTTTAAATAGAATGATTTATATAATGTTGAAGATTAGATATGTGGAATAAAGATAAAAGTTAATTTCTATATTTTTTTGTATTCCATACGTATTATTATGTTTCCACCATAAATTGACAATGGGGGAGATTGTTAGAGACATTGCTTGGTCGTAACTTCAAATATGCCATGCTATCTCAAGCATTGTTTAATAACAATGTTAGGTGATCAAAACTATAGTCTGATTACAGCCTCATGTGAAATGTGCGTCCTGAAATATCAGATATAGAGGTTTGAGTCTGGAGAACCTGAAGTAATCATCACACAAGACGAAGGACTACTGCATAGGAACCGTGGAACTTCACTAAAAGGCATGAGACTTTAACTTATATACACACTAAAACATATTTACATTCCTAACTTAGACAAGAATATATACTAGGGACAAAGACAGATTTCTATACACACATACACATTTGCTATTTCCAGAGTTTGTAGCTTAACTCATTGCTCATTTCGCTGCTGCGAAATATGTGCACACAGCCGCGCGAACAATCCGCGAACGCATTCTATCGTCCAGCATTAAAGTCATGTTATGTTTCAATCACTTTGTACTTCCCTTCCACTATAAAAATGAAAGACCGTAATAAATTCGATATATAAATCTTTCCTTCGTAGAATGTTTCAAATGAGGAAATGAGAGTTTAGATTATATAACTGTCATTGTTGGATATACAAACGTTGTCATTGCAGCACATATGTATAATTTGATTCCCATGAACCAAGTTTGCGAATCATGGTTGATCGAAGAGAAATGATGCAAGGATAAAACTGCGAACTCTGCATTCGTTGTAACTCAAGTTCACCCGAGAATTTCATTGAGTTCATGTACTCCCTTTCATGAGTCATAAGCTCCCGAACCTACCCGCGTAATCAGTGAGCAGGGTTATATCTAAAAATACATACCTCAACTAATGTTTATTTAAATAAAGGTATGTTGCAAATCAAATGTGGGATATAAAGTTCAGAACCGATTCATTATGTGAATCAAACGCTGCTTTTTGCTTCGACATTGTGTCTGTGTAGTTATGAGTACAAGATCTAAAGGCATCATTGAACAAACTCTCTAACAACTAGTTCATTATTCAGTCATCTAATATGCTATGCAGTAGAGTCACACATTATGGTTGATATGAGAGCCGTATCATATGGATAAATTCATTTGGTCGACTATTTGTCAATCCAATAATGTTATTGTCATATCAAGGCTCATAAACCCAAAATGGGGATTTATTTGTGTGTAACAAGCTAAGTTTTCGATCCAACATCGATAAATATTAGCTTGAATCTATAATTTAGGTTTTCAACGCTTTAATATCAATGCCAGAGTTATTTGCTTCAATATCGATTTGTAAAACCCTAACGCCAGATCTTTGAGGAATAGAGAGAACTCTAGCAATCAGAAATCAACTTGCACACACTTTACGCAGGTGATACTAGTTTGCTAAGCTTTGTAGTCGATCTTCCTTTAACTATTTTCTCTGTATTTGTAAACCTGTTGTGTTAACGTACTTCTAAAGACTTCATTGATCGTTAAGTTTAATCATATTACTTTTCATTATAAGATCCAACACTGCTTTGCTTTCAATGAATATAGTACAATTGCTGAAATAATTGGTTTGAGATT
>JAJJWW010007522.1:0-22602 GCA_023531295.1 Papaver armeniacum
AAACCACCGATTCAACTAGTTGCTAATCACTTGTTATATTGTTAAATTGAAAATGCAGTGATTTCATCAAGACTGGGTTAAAATCGGTTTACCAGCCAAGTCCAAGGTTAAGGCCACAGGCGGTGATGCACCAATTGCAGACCTTTGTGAGATGTGTGAGAAGGTAAGCATTTTCTAAAAAATAATGTACTTCTATCTCAATCTCTGACTGATGTACGTCTCGACTAAAGATTTTAACTAGCTGTGACAAAAGTCAGGCCTTTATGAATAGTTTTACCAAGAACATAAACAAGTCATGAGCGGTTATACTAATCACACATATTGGTAGTTCAAAAGATATGCAATGAATAACAATACCAATAATGCCTGGCAATTTCTCTTTCGATTCACAAAACAAGTTCATGAATTTACTTCCTTAAAACAAATGTAAAACATTGTTTCCTAGGATGAAATCTTCACCTTATACCCATACATAATCACGATAGCATTCAAACGATTATGTCGATGTCTTATCTACAAAGTTTAATGGTTAAGCAATAAACCTCGTATTATATTCCTTAATACCATGTCTAACTAGAATATAATCATTCATGCTTCGCAGTTTTGTTTTCAATATGCACGACTTGAAAGATACGTTACGGAATGAAAAGTTCAAGTCAAATATCACTAACCTCAAGAGGAAGGATGATGTTGTCGTTGTAGCTCCTTACTTATTCACTTCTTCAAGTCTTCGCAATACTTGTAATGTCTCATATCCTAATACTTTCTAGCTAACCTATACGAAGTTGACTCTAGTACATAATCAAGCGACTCTTAAAATGAGTTTTGGCTCACTAAAATATGACAACCAAACTTGACATACCAACGCTTGGTGGGTTCAACCGAGCTATGATCTAACAATCTCCCCCTTTGTCAATTTTAGTGACAAAACTCTTACATCATATGGATAAACAAATTACAAGAATTCATTACAAATACGCTTGATTCCCGAATTCAACAACACAATAACCTGTATACATGCAATCCATAAATGCCGATGTTGACATTATAATAACAAAGCTAATACCCCCCCTAAAGGTAATATAGGTAGATTTTATCAATCCATACGTCTTTGTTATTCCCTTGTAGTCCATATAACTACAAGTATCATATGATATGCTACTCCCCCTTAGTCTATGCTTTTACTCTTTCGTTAGATAAACGTTTAAGTACCAATGTCCTTTCCCTTAGTGATACCAATCAATATAAATCAATACCAGTATCACTTGTTTACTCCATATATTTCTCCCCATTTTTGTCACAAAATGACAAAGAAACAAAAAAATAAAGGACAAACCGAAAGGATCTTACAATCTCAAAATTGACTTGCAACCTATAGAGTTAAGCACGAGGGTTCCACACACCATTTTTGATAACCAATATCAAAACCGAAACTTCAAAGTAATTTTGTTTTGATATGTTACCAAGGAAATAATTTCCCGAAGCAATTTTCCCTAATAGTTTAGCAAACCAAAAATCAACTAAGCATCTTAGTTCCTTTGCTAAACCGATTGTTACCAAGGAAATAATTGCCCGAAGCAATTTTCTCATCAGGTTCTAATTATCCATATAACTTAGACCTTTAACTTTTAAACAAGACAAGCACTAGGTTAGTTAACTAGCATTTCTTGTTAAGGCATTCAATTAGACTTGAATAACCGAAACCTCCACTTTGATAAGTGTAACTAAGATCAGAATTAACTTAGTTTCTCTTATCCGGAATCGAATTGGACTAAACAATTCATCCCGTAAACCTTTTCTTTCGTTAAGCCATAAACAATTCATACAAACCAAATAAATCAACTTGCATAATTATTCACCTCAACCGGAAGCAATTGAAACAACATAGACATTAAAGCACCGCAATTGCACCAAAATTTTGTAAGCCTAAACGATTGATACCAAACAATAAAGCAAGATAACAATAGTTTTTCTTAATCGGAACCAATTGAATCACACACACATCCATACACAATAATGGAATAAAAAATCAATTGTACCGAAATTTTGTTAAGCAAAAGCAATAAATATACGCAATAAATCAGTCTTTTCTTAAACAGGAAAATGATTAACTAACAAACTCGTTACCTCAAATTTCACATCCTCTTCTCCAATATGTTTGCATCTTCTTCCAAGGAGAATTGATATCGAAATATCATTATGTTGTCATCCTTATGCAAAACAAAAGAATAACAACAACCAACCTTTACCAGAGAAAGTTTGAAAACTGGTTTTTAACTATTGCAAGCAAAAGTTTGAAAACTGGTTTTTAACTATTGCAAGCAAAAGTTGAAAACCCCGAAACACATATGCTTTTATGCTAAACCAAAACCGATTCAACATACTGTTACTTTTTCACATATTGTTTCAATCAGAACCCCTCATGATCCTTTGATAAATCCTACCAACATGGGCTAGAACTTAATCCTCTGAATCAAAAAGTCACCCAAACCATAAGGGTTCACAACATATGAGATCGAATATTAAGGTCTTGAAAACTGAAATCATACATCTCATTAATCAATTTGCAATACACCATAAATATTCAACATAAAATAAAGTATTGCAATTACCTCAATCTTGTAGGAAATTGAATTACGAAACCAATACAAAAAGAATGAGGTCATTCCGAGTTCGGACGAAGAAGTTATAGGCAAAACAGTTTTACACTCCTTCGTATTGCACCTCTCGCTAAGATCGGTACCCATGTGTTGCACCTCTCACTAGGATCGGTACCCATGTGTTGCTAGTTAAGGATCACAATACTAAACTGTTTTTGGCATAACTTTTGTATACGATGTCCGAATTCAATGTTTTTTGGATCGTTTTAACCATAAAAACAAGAGCTACACATATATGTGATCAGTAGATATCAACATCATAAACTCAAAAGTACCGTTTCTATCAAAGGCCAAATATAGATAGAGAAGATATGAGAATGGAATAATATCTCCCTAAAGATGTTAATTAGTCATATAATAACCGAGAGATCATGTGCTCATTTTTTATGTGCTTCCTCACCTTTTTAAAAGATTGAGCACCAAGGTGAGAGCATGCACATTCTAACACAACTAGGTTTTGTTGAGTTGAGCCTTGTCTTGTTCGTCACGAGTGAATAAGACAGAATCATCATTCTTGACCTCTTGCTTGGTTTGTTTTCTCTTGTTCCATCTCTTGTTTTTCTTATTTGACTTGTGATGAAGAGTGTCATTATCACAACGTCCACTAGTACAAGAGAATTCAGACATGATGTCTCTCTTTAGTCTTTCAAGAAAACTCTTGTAATTATTGTCATCAACAATTAACAGCTGAGAGTCATTCTTGTGACTAACTTTTGGTCCCTTCTTGGCTGTGGAGGACTTTGGGACCCATTTAGAGTTGGGTTTTGCAGGTGCATCTTTCTCCTTCATATCATTAGGACGATTGTCCTTTTGAATACTTTGCGAAACATCCTTTCTCCAATTTGGAACATCAGATCTTGTCTTAGCATTTACAAAGTCATCTTTCTTTCTATATTCGGGTGTTTTATGAGATGGCCTTGTCGAGCGATAGGCAAAATTTGAACTATCATTATAATAATTCTTTTGTCTAAACTTTGGACAATATCGATCTGAGTTCTTTCGTGGAGCAAACTTAGCCAATTCGTTTGATACAAAAGAAAGTGCATCTTGCATCTTACGAACTTTGCATCCCCATTGCAAGTGCCCTTTACTACCACAATAATAACAATGCTTAGTATAAATATACGAAGTATGAGTTTTAATGTTACCTCTTTGTGGATCCTCTTGCATTGGATCTCGGCAAGTTTTCTTCTTCTTCTTCTTCTTATCTTTGTTCAACATTGTTGCTTTCTTGACATTGGCAGAAATGCCTTCTTTGATTGCTGCTGGTTGAACACTATTCTTAGGCTTGACAGACTTTTCTTCTTTACAAGAAATATGAGCATCTTTGTCGTCAGTGGAAGCCTCTGATTGAGAAGAATTTGTAGCTTTAACAAATTTTACCTCTTTGCTAATATTTGAAGCATCTATTCCCTTATATCCCAATCTTCGTGTATCACGATGATTTCTACTTGCTTCTAATATTGAGGTTAACCTGTTTGAGCTTTCATTGGATTTTTTCAGTTCCAAATTTTTATCTTCCAACGTCTTGAGTTTATCAAGAGCACCGACTAGATCAGCCTTAAGGTGTTTTTCTCGTGAGAGATATACACCTTATTTCTCTTCAAAATTCTTTGGTTGAGAATTAACCCTTGCTTCAGATTTAGCAAGTTTCTTTTTCGACAAAAAGAGATCTCTTCGAAGATTTTTTACATTCTAATTTCTTAGAATTTAGCTCTTCTGTACGATCTTTAAGAAGAGAATCACCGATTTGGTAACCAATATAATATCCTTGAAAAACCTTCTTCAATTTCTTGTTCTCACGACAAAGAGGAATTATAAGACCAACGAAATCTGAAGATCTCAGTTTTTTATTTTCCAAAGGATTCAGTAGTTTAGAGTATTTTGAGATATCCTCTTCTACTTCCCTTTCAAAATCTGAGTCATCATCATCAGAAATTTCATCCATCCTTTCTTCTAGACAAATTTTCCAGTTGTCATTGATTTCTACAAAATTAACAAGATTAACTTGTCTAGTAGAATCTCTAGTGATGATTTCATGATCGTTTTCAGATATTGATTCGTAGATGCCATCATCAAGTGTTAATTGAAAACTCTTGATATCTTGCTTTACGTTAACTGAATCATTCATTAGATTCAATTCTTATAGGTTGGATCGCACCAAACACAGATTGTTAGATCTTTTCGTGTTTGCCTTCTTTGATACCAATTGAAAAGACGAGGGTACCCAAATATACCTCAATCTAAAACTTTTCCACCTATAAGTCCTTTCTCCGAAAGTGATTGTCTATGGACTGAGTCGAGACAATACAACAAATCGGTTTACACTTTGTGTGATCATCTATGGATACGAGATCGAGACAATACAACGACGAAGTATGTTTACTTGATAAAAGGTTAGGACTTAACCAAACACAATAGGATTACTTATCAAGTAAATAGGAATTAACATTTGTGTAATTTACTTTAAATTATAATAACAACAATTATAATTGCGGAAATTTAAAAGTAAATGACATAGTAAGATTTTGTTAACGAGGAAACCGCAAATGTAGAAAAGCCCCGGGACCTTGTCCAGAATTGAATACTCTCAGGATTAAGCCGCTATACAAAATTAAACCAACTTCGTATAGTTGAGACCAAGCAACTAAACCTATAGTTCACCTAGTTCCGTCTGTATTCCCACACCCCCAACTTATGAATAAGTCAGGTACTTGGAATAATTCTTTTGGTTCGCATTCCAAACAATAAAGGAACAACAAATCTGTTTGGTAGCAACTCTTTTCAACCAAGTGATGTGACTATGTGAGTTCGACAAAAGGCTCTTCTATTTATCTCAATAAACTCCTTTGTCAGGTTCTTAGTTCTATTTTATTATCAACTACCAAAGTAATTGTTAAGATTTGGCAATCAATACTTTTAATCACAAAGAATTGTATTGATGCCAATCTACACAACTAATCAATCTAATCTACCACAAGGATAAATCGATTATAGTTGGATCCTCTTTTACCGAAACAAGTATTGTGCACACCAAAGATTATGAACCCAAATCAGAAATCTTCAAAGTCTTCTTTGCCTTGAAATCCTCTTAGATCTTCAATAAACACCTGCACACAATCAAATTGAATCTCTTGTGATCAATCACGCACAGAACGGAGTCTGTTAACAATGGATTATCACAAGACGTCTTTAGATCTACAAACAGTTTAAAGATCCCCGTCGAAACTTCGATATAGTTTGAGTGAATCTTATATCAGAAGATAAGATTCTCAAGCATAAACAAACTAGGTGCAATCAAAGTTCAACCACCGTTAGTCAATCAAATCAATCGAAAACTAAAGATAAACCACAATTATCTAGTTTCCCACCAACGGTACTAATAGAGTTTCTCAATCCCAAAGAAATCTTTAAACTGAGCGGCCGTAAGAGATTTCGCCTAATTAGGTTACTCTCCTCTCCGAATAGGCGGCTTCACCAGTAGCAACATAACTGAGATAGTTTTTGTTGTACGAGGATTAGTTTGCTCGAAATGCAAACTTTCATATTTATAGACCAAGGAAGTTTGGACACCAAGGAATTTCCAAAACCGAAAATATTCTCAAGATATGCAATATATTTCAGATTCGGTTTCCATAATTCCTGGAAATGCTTTGTCCAAATAATGACCGAAAATCTCTTAGAAAATATCCAACTAGCAAATGCACATAACTAATTTTCATTTTCCAAAAATAAAATTAAAAACCTTAAATAAAAGATTCTCATTTTATTTTATTCGATCTGGGATTTTCTTCCTTTAGCTATTAAGGAATAACTTTGAACAATTAAAGATTAGCGTTACTGCACATGTTCAAAGTATGTCGATATCCTTACTTTGTTAGTCCTCTTTCATACTTACAATCTTGAAACCGATTTGCCACACTTCCAAACAAGTTTAGAATTGGTTCATCTGAATTTCAAGAACTACGTGATTGATCAAGAACACTCAATCACGAAACATGGGTTTCACGGTTCTACCAAAACAAGTTTCGGTTCTACCTCCATGTGAGTACTTTGCATAGTCACGCTAGTTACCAAAATTCGGTTGACTAGGTACTAGGATTGGTTCCCCCACATATATATGGTATCTAACTTGTACTTGCTGCACATGTCCATAGGATCGGCTCCCCTTTGCCTAAACACAGGTTGCACATGTCCATAGGATCGGTTCCCCTTTCTTCTAAAAACTTGTTGCACCTCATACAAGGATCGATTCCCCTTTGTGATAGGTTGCACCTCTTACTAGGATCGGTTCCCCTTTACCTAGAGTCGGTCATACCAATAACACAAAATTGATCATATCATCTCAGGTGATTACTTAATATCGGTTTCACTAATAAAAGTCAGGCCTTTGTGAATAGTTTTACCAAGAACATAAACAAGTCATGAGTGGTTACACTAATCACACATATTTGTAGTTCAAAAGATATGCAATGAATAACAATACCAATAATGCCTGGCGATTTCTCTTTCGATTTACAAAACAAGTTCATGAATTTACTTCCTTAAAACAAATGTAAAACATTGTTTCCTAGGATGAAATCTTCACCTTATACCCATACATAATCACGATAGCATTCAAACGATTATGTCGATGTCTTATCTACAAAGTTTAATGGTTAAGCAATAAACCCCGTATTGTATTCCTTAATACTATGTCTAACTAGAGTATAATCATTCATGCTTCGCAGTTTTGTTTTCAATATGAATGACTTGAAAGATACGGTAGGGAATGAAACAGTTCAAGTAAAATATCACTAACCTCAAGTGGAAGGATGATGTTGTCGTTGTAGCTCCTTACTTCTTCACTTCTTCAAGTCTTCGCAATACTTGTAATGTCCCATATCCTAATACTTTCAAGCTAACCTATACGAAGTTGACTCTAGTACATAATCAAGCGACTCTTAAAATGAGTTTTTCCTCACTAAAATATGACAACCAAACTTGACATACCAACGCTTGGTGGGTTCAACCGAGCTATGCTCTAACACCAATCATACAAGAGCTAGAACAAGAAATTGAGATATTTCTACATGCTCTCTCAGGTAATGGTGCAAGTGTATTCGACCATGATGCACGACTGAGCACCCGGATGCACGAACGAGCATCCAAAAAATATGAAACAATGAGGAATCCTACGCAAAACAGGAGAAAACAATAAATATTAATAAAATAATAAGAGGCGCCCAGGGCCGGGCCCACCGGCCGGCCGGCCGTGCCCTAGCCATGGTCGGTCCATGCTTCTTCCATTATTTTTCATATTTTTGTTATTTCATGAACTCATGAAAACTCCTTGGTTTTAGCAACTTTCCTTGTTTTTGCAAAAACTCATGAATCCTCCATAACTTCATGGATTCATGAAATAATGTTATAAAATAAGGAAAGGTGTGCGGGACCGGGAAACCTAGCCGGCCGGCCATGCCCGAGCCGTGGTCGGTCCCACACCTCAACTCCTTAGCTTTTATAATTATTATTCCCTAATCTCATGAAACTCCTTTGTTTCAACAAAAACTCATGGATTCTCCATAACTCCAAGGATTCTCCATAACTTCAAGGATTCATGAAAAATAATATTATAAAATAGGGAAAGGTGTGCGGGACCGGGCAACATAGCCGGCCTGCCGGCCATGCCCTAGCCGTGGCCGGTCCCACACCTTGCAATCCCTAGTCTTTTGTAATTATTATTTTCCTAAATTCATGAAACTCCTTGGTTTGAGCAAAAATCATGATTTCGTCATAACTTCTCAAATTTTGCTCAAATCATGAAAAACCAAAAGCCAACAGGTCACACGACCGGCTAGCCTCTCACGACAATTTTAAATGTTAAAATACACTTATTTTAATATTTACAAAATATTGATCAATTGAGCATACATGCTCATTCCAAAAAAAAATCAAGAATTTCAGTCAAGATGAAACTCTTCTGAAAATTCACAACATTGATCGAACGCACATCAGAAAATATTGAAACTCTCAGTACGGAGACACGGGCGTCACGGCATCACGTACATGCCTTCATGACCGACCAGAGTCATCTTTAAGGCTTGCACAAAGCCGGTCCCACACGTTTTCATAATTCTAACCTAATTTGCTTAGTTGCTCGTATTGGGCCCAAACTATCTCCAACCAACCTGGGGATTGCTCAAACGGTCAACAACTGGTCACGTGACCACCAAGAGCTGGTCACATGCTCTCTTGGTCGGTCCCCATCTTTCATACCTAGGTTTTATCACCTAATGCTGAACCCAACAATATTTCAGTAAATGATGAAACCAATAGTTAATCATCATTCTTTCACCAATCCTCAAACTGAGAACCCTGGTACATGCTCACTCGAGCACCGGGCACCACATGGACGCCCATCATCCTATGTGGTCGGTCCCTCTATCACTCATGTAGGATCAGAATATCGCAGCACCAACACCACTGCGAAATCCATAAATGTTAAATAGCGAAGGCGTCGCAGACGAGTAAAATAAGTGACACAATGGATGACGACAGCCAGAACACGAGAAAGGTGTGAAAACCTAGCGAGAACTAGGAGTGTCGCGAGATTATGCATTTGTATACTTGCGACACTTCGCAAATCATTCCCGAAAATAAAGGACAACTTAGCTGTCATCCATTATGTAACACCCTATATAAAGAGCCGAACAGGCCTATTGAGAGAGAGATCTTTTTTCGAGTGTTGAGCAAGTCATTAAGAGAGAGAAAGTTTATAGTGATTGTAATTTTCTTTAGGTCTTTTCCATTTTACCTTGTAAACATTCAAGAAATTAATCAACAAAAATTATATTTGTTCATCTTCAATGGTTTGATTGTGTGGATTCTTGTGAGGGGTGTAGTGTAGGATTTCCTGCAACTACATATTGGCGCTAGAAACAGGGAGAGAGTGAAGATTGACATCGTGATTTGAAAGAATTTGAAGTAATAGGGAGGGAATTTCATATAATTTTCAACAATTTACTAAAATTGAGAAATGGCTAGAAGAAGATATGTATCAGAACAACCAACAACTGTTAGAAGAAGTAGGAGACTTGTTGGAGAAGGGAGAAATGAAATGGGGGAATCCTCAAGAATGAACACAAGAAATAATGAAGAAAATCAAATTCAATCACCAATTCAACCAGTACCGAATAGAACTGTGGATTATGATAGAGTAAGCGGGCATACTTGGAGAACAGACTCTGTGGACGAAAGGGGAGAAGAACAGCAATTGATAAACAATGGACAAGAGGTGAGAGACCGAGAAGTGATTGGAGAAATAATTCATGGAAATGAAGAAGTCGCAGCATTAGAGACATTGAGACAAACAATACATGAAGAAAGGCGATTAGAAGAAGAGGAACGTGTAAATTTGACAAGGCAAAATCATGAGTTGAGGATGGAAAATATGAGATTACAAAACAGAAGGTCAAGAAGCACTACAAGGTCAAGCTCAAGATCAGTTAGAGAGGAAAGAAGGAGAACTTTACCTATAGAAAATGCTAATGAAGAAAATCGAGAGGAAGTACAAAACCCAGGCGAAGAATGTTGCGAATGTAGGATCAGAATATCGCGACATCAATACCTCGCGAGATCAATAAACGACATCGTTGCGAAGGTGTCGCAGACGAGTAATATAAATGACGCAATGAATGACGACAACCAAAACACGAGAAAGATATGAAGACCTAGCGAGATCTAGGAGAGCTACGAGATTATATATTTGTACACTTGTGATATTTCGCAAGTCATTCCCGAAAATAAAGGACAGCTTAGCTGTCATCCACTATGTACTACCCTATATAAAGAGTTGAACAAGTCTGTTGAAAGGGAGATCTTTTTCGAGTGTTGGGCAAGTCATTAAGAGAGAGAAAATTTGGAGTGATTGTAATTCATTAACTGATTTCCATTTCATCTTGTAAGCATTTTAAGAATTTAATCAATAAAAATTACAATTGCTCATCTTAAAAATGATTTGATTGTATAGATTCTTGTGAGGGGTGTAGTGTAGGATTGCCTGCAACTACATATTGGCGCTAGAAACAGGGACGACTGAAGATTAGAGATTGGATATTGTCATTAAAATTGTTCAAATCAGGGGAGTATGATGGATAAATTGGAGAAAGTTTAATCAAGGAGAGTAATGGAGAATTGGAATGTAGTATGATTACAAAGACGATGGTTAATAAATTTCATGAAAATATCAGAGGGAGAATACACAAAAGAGATTTTGAAGGAAAGAAAATTATAACAGCAGAGAAGGCGTCACCCTTGAAAGAATGGGAAAAACAGAAGATTATGTTCACTACAACGGAGATATCAAGAGAGAATTTAAATCACACATGTCCACTAGTGATTACGATAAGCGCAAGCAAGGAAGAAGGAGAATTAACAAAAACAGTGGAAGAATGGGCAATAAATAGGACTTTGGTGGACACAGGGAGTTTAGTGAATATAATGTTTTATCATGCTTATAAAGAATTGGGGTATAAAAATGAAGAAATGACTTCCTCAACATATCATATCCATGGTTTCGGCAAATCTATAACAAAGCCTAAAGGGGAAATAAAAATGCGAATTCTGTTGGGAGAAATTGAAACACAAGTGACGTTATGTGTAGTTGATATGGAATCGCCATACAACATGTTGTTGGGAAGACCGTGGGTACATGCAATAAAGGCTGTCGCCTCGACATTTCATCAATGTATTAAATTTCCTATGCCGAGTGGGATTGGTGAAATCAGAGGAGACATCGATAAAGGAAAGATATATCATCAAATTGAGGTAAAACATTATGAAGAACAGGTGAAGAGGCGAAAAGATCGCAAAAAGATGGCAAGAGCAGTGAAAAAGGAAGAAGAATTTAGAACTTACATGATAAGAGCAGAAGAAGGAAATGAATACCTGGCGAAATCTCGGAAGAAGAGAATGAGCCTGCGAAGTAAATAAAAGGACCAACGCCTATGGGAGAACCGAAGGCTAGCTACACTGCGGAAGAGCCGACAAAGGAAGTGAACGTCGGAACTGAAGAAGAACCAAAGATGTTAAAAATTGGGACTAAAATGGATGCAGATGAAGAAAGAAGAACTGTTGATTTATTGCGAGATTACAAAGATATTTTCGCATGGGACATGGATGAAATGCCTGGTATAGATCCATCTGTGGCGTGCCATAAATTGGAGATTGACAAAAATGCAAGACCATTCAAACAAAGAATTAGAAAAATCGCAACAAAGATATCATCCACAAATAGAAGAAGAATTGCAGAAAATGCTAGACGCATGAATCATTAGACAAGCAAAATATCCCGAATGGATAGCAAATATGGTCGTAGTCCCAAAGAAGAAAAAAGGAATAAGAATTTGCATAGATTTTACTGATCTAAATAAAGCTTGTCCAAAAGATAGCTTTCCTTTTGCGATATTCCGCAAATGGTCGAATCAATGCAGAAATGAAAGGATATCATCTCTGATGGATACAAAGGTTACAATCAAATTCCACTTGCAGAAGAAGACCAAGAACATACCGCTTTCTTCGCTCCAAGAGGATTATACTGTTATACAAAAATGCCATTTGGTATGCGAAATGATGGAGCAACATACCAAAGGATGGTAGAAAAAGTGTCTGCGAAATGGATACACAAAACACTAGAGGTATATGTGGATGATATGTTAATAAAAAGTGAGGAAGCAAAAGATCATGTAAAGGATTTGAGAGAAATTTTTGAACAAATGAGGCATTTTAACATCAAAGTAAATCTAGAAAAATGTACCTTTGGAGTTGCATCATGAAAATTTTTAGGTTACATTGTATCAAAAGAAGGAATACAAGTTGACCCAGAGAAAGTACAAGCGATTCACGATATGCCAACACCAGCGACGGTAAAAGATGTGCAGAAGTTAAATGGACTATTAGCTTCGCTAGGAAGATTCATCTCGCGATCGTCCGACAAATGTAAGCATTTTTTTCAACATACTCAAAAAGGGAACAAAATTTAGATGGACCAATGAATGTGAGAAAGCTTTACAAGGAATAAAAGAACATCTAATGGATATATCAATTTTACAAAAAGCAAAACCAGGAGAGGAATTATTAATCTACCTTGTGACAACCTCGCATGCACTAAGTGCGATTATTGCGAATAGACGCAGGAGTGGAAAAGCCAATCTATTACATCAAAAAACATTCAATGCCATGGAGAGGAATTATTCAAAAATTGAAAAACTAATTTTGGAATTAGTTTATGCAACATTTAAACTTCGCATATACTTCCAAGCACACACGAGTTAAGGTAATGACAAAAGTACCGATTGAGTCGGTAATGAAAAATTCAAAAAGATCGGGGAAGGGTTGAGAGATGGAATGCTCAAGTAAGTCATTGCAAACTCAAATATGAAATACTATCTTCACCAAAATCACAAGTTGTTGCAGACTTTTTTAGCAGAGTTTCCTTTGGAAGAGGATGAAGCAAGGTGGAAGAAATGATGGATATAGAAGAAGACCATGGAGATCCAAAAGATTTGTTAATCGAGCCAAACGGTGGGAAATATTGGTAGATGGATCGTCAAATGGGGAAGGCAATGGAGTTGGGATCATTTTGATTTCGCCAGAAGGCAATAAAATAGCTTTTTCTTTCAGATTGGAGTTTGCATCTACATAATATTAAAACAGAATATGAAGCTATAATACATGCTCTGCGATTCGCAATAGAAATGAAGTTGGAAAATGTGAGAATCACTAGTGATTCACAATTAGCTATTCGCCAAATAAAAGAAGAATATACTACAAATGAACCATCTTTGAAAAGATACAAGAAACTTGTTGAAGAGTTGTCAATACAGATACCAAAAATAAAATGGAGACATATATCAAGGAGAGATAATAGACTCGCAGATGCTTTTGCCTTTATATCAAGTATGATGACGGATCCAAACCAAGAGATGCATAAAAATACGTATACACTTCTATCACCATCAATTAATAAAGAGGAAGAGCAAGAGACAGATGTGATGCTAATAGAAGATGGAACACAAATACTCTTTGATGAAGATTGGAGAGCAGAACTTCATGCATATCCGATGAAAGGGGAAACACCAAGAAACAGATTAGAGACACACAAATTAAAAAGCCGTGCAACAAATTATGAACTAAGAGATGGGGTATTATACCGAAGATCCTTTAATGGACCCTCGCTTAGATGTTTAACACGAAGAGAAGGAGAAACAATATTAAAGATGTTGCACAGTGGGGATGCTGGCAATCACAGTGGCGGAAGATCTTTAGCACAGGCAAAAATGCAAGGCTATTATTGGCCGTATATGCATGAGGATGCGAAACAAATATCAAGGCGTTGCGAAGATTTCCAAAGGCACGGAAAGAAAATACATGCACCAGGGGCACCATTAAATTCTTCAACAAGTGTATGGCCTTTTGGAAAGTGGGGTTTAGACATTGTGGGACCATTTTTACCAGGAACAGGGCAGAGAAGATATCTAATTGTCGCTACAGATTATTTCACAAAATGGGAAGAAGTAAAAGCGGTACAACACATTCGCGATAAAGATATCTTTACCTTTATATTAGAGAATATTATATGCAGATTTGGAATCCCCGCACAATTGGTATCTGGTAATGGGAAACAGTTTGAAGGACAAAATATAGAATTGTTGCTTAATGCGTTTCAGATAAAATGTGGGAAATCAACTCCTTTATACCCGCAGGCTAATGGACAGGCAGAAGCCACAAACAAAACAATCGCAGACATATTGAAGAAAAAGTTAGAAGGACATAATAGAGCATGGTGTGAACAAGTGCATAATGCACTGGGGCTTACAATACAACCAAAGTAGAAGCTACGGGAATGTCACCTTTTTGTTTAACATATGGAGTTGAAGCTGTACTTCCAACAGAAATTATGATTCCAACCACAAAGAAAGAAGCTTGGGAGAAAATTCTTAGTGCGGGAAACATTTTAATCAAGCTAGATGAATTAGAAGAGAAAAGAGAAAGAGCACTACAACATATGGAGAATTATCAAACGTGTCAAGACACGAGAATTTCAACCAAAGCGATCTAGTATTGAGAGAAATGCCAAAGATATCGGTAGAAAGTGGTGGCAAGCTAGCGAAAAATGGGATGGACCTTATATCATTAAGGAGATAGTTGGAACAAGGGCATATAGATTGATGGATCTTGAGGGCAAAGATGTGGGTCACAAATTGGATAGACCATGGAATAGATTATATCTGAAGAGATATTACCCATAAAAGATTGGGGGAAAAGATTAGACTGCGAAGTACTAAATGAATAAAGTGAAATGAATTCATATAAAAGTTTTTTGCAAAAGAATGATTCCGAAATTGCATAAAATAAAGAAGGAATGTGCGAATATCTCGCAAACAAAAAGATAATAAAAAATGAATAATTTATACAAACGGGACGAACCTTTATGGCGTACACCCTAGTTCGCGAATGATATTTGATGCGTGTCGTACCACAACAAATTAATTAATACTTTACTACCTAATTAACAAGTAATATAGGGTAGTCAAGGTCGATCCCACGAGGAGCACGAGATTCTAGTTGTAAAAATTGTCACGAAAGGGGGGTGTAAAAAGCAAAATAAAAATAAACAAAGCAATTAAAATCGAAAGTTGAAAACAATAAGAGAGACAAGACCAAGGAATCCTTCTTCGTTACGAAACAATGATTAAAGTTATGTTCTTTTCTACTTGTTATTAGTCACAGATTATCACCAACCGTAGGATAGCAGGTCCGCTTAGCTAGCCCCAAAATCCCTAATTTCACCGAGTAACAGTCCGCTTAGTTATCGATTCTATTCAAAAGAACCACCTTGAGGTTCGCTTACAAGATGTAATTCCTTAATGCATTAAGATTTATGAATTTAGGTTTAGTACTAGTAGTTAAACTCGGTTCGCTTGGTCCACTTTCTAGCGTTGTTTCTACACACAATTGCTCCACGGAATCCCTCCGCAAGGTCTCGTGTTTTCTACTTGTGTAAAGTGTCAAGAACGATTACGTATTCCCTAACTTATACTAGATATAGATCAATTAACAAATCAATTTAGCGTGCACTCCAAACAATCTATCAATCAATCATGAATGTCTTTGAGATCACTCCTATTAGTAAAAACAATCGATAATCATGTGAAAAATCTCAAGATAGAATTGAAACAAAAACTCAAATCATATTAAGAACTAGGAATTCATCCTCAATCAATAAATTAACTACTCATGTTAAGAGTTCACACAAAGAATAAGAAAAGAAAAGAATTGTGTGTGTAGAGATATGTGTAAAAGATATGTAGAGAGGTGTGTAAAACTTCTCTATTTATAGGCTTCAATATTCTCCAAATCTTCCAAGGATTAGAAGCCTTTTCCTTTTGCAATTCAATTTCCAAATCCAAGCTTTTCTCAACTCTTCCACCTTCTCTTTCCAAATTTGAGTCCAATTCTCCATCCAATTCCAAGCCCAAGTCTTCACACATATGAAAGAAGTCCATAGAAAATTCTGGAATTTTTGGCTCGCCGGAAAACTGGGATTGTGGCCGGAATTTGGCCGGAATTGTCGCCGCCGGTCACCTGAAAAAGTTCACCGTCGTCGGGAGAATATTCGACGGAATATTCCGTCAGTCCTCCGTTAGGACTAACGGTCAAATGGGTCAACCGTCAGTCAACTGTTAGTCAGCGGGTCAAGTCAGATGAGGGAGTCAGCTATGAGTCGGGCCATCGAGTGGTCTTAATCACCGAGTCACCGAGTGGATCGGGTTGAATCGCCGATTTCTCGAGTTGATTCGCCGTAATCGAATTCAGCCCTAGGCCATTGCACAGCTTGAGTTGTGTAGCACAATCATTGTGCTTCAGCCATGATGGCTGCCTGAAAACCTGTAATGCACCATCATCACCGACTCCAGCCCTGTAATCTTAGCATGCCTCCTATCACATCAACAGCAGCAGCTCAATCTCAGCTACATCAGTTAGCACCATCCCATACATTCCTGCAACTCAACCGCCACCTACAATACTCCTCAAGAACAGTAGCGTAATCCCATCCGTAGCTCCAAGAACTCATTCCCCGCATTCCCTACCGCACCTCCAACCGCAATTCCATTCATGACAACTCCAATTCACATTACTACCATCACTTGTCATTCCCTGTTATCTGTGGCAACACATCACCACAACCCATTAGTGCAACCTGCACATAGCTAACACAGTTCAGTATCCATAGTCAACTCTTACTCAGTCACATTCTGGGCTTCGACAGCAGCCCTGATGTTCTTCCATTTACCCTGACACTTGCCATTGACACCATTTTAAGCCATTTTCTAGCCTTCATTCTCAAAGAATCGCCAAAGATTCTTCCCATCTGTAGCTTCAATCCACGGCAACCTCGACATCCACAACTACCAATTCTAGCTTGCACATCACTTCCACCAGAACTACTCATCTCCTTAGCCAAGCCAGCCTCCAACACCACCTGATCTTCATCTCAGCCCCAGTTCCAGCTGCTCAAATACCTTGCCAGCAACCTAGCCTATAACTCCCTGTATTGCATCACTGTATCTCTAATTTCTGTGTCACCACCTTGTCTTGACCTCTGCTTGCCTCAATCTATCAATTTCTCCCTGAGCTTCACAACAGCGCAAGTTCATCCATCACAGACCTCATACACAAACCCTGCATCACCGATTCTATCACAATCTCTTCTCAACCGACCCAACAATTCTTCCTCTTCGCCGCTTTGCGATTCAATATCCATCGGGCGCCATCGAACCCATTCGAACTCTAAGAACAACAAGACACTTCAATACCCATTTAATTCATGGCAAATTGACCCCTTTTTCTTCAATTCTGCTCAATCTCTTCAGAGATAGCGAACCCTTTCTCCGTCTCTATCTCACCGAGCTTCATTGGTTCTTCTCTCTGCAACATCAATTCTCGATCACAACATCCATGGTTGTGAATTCAATTTTAATTTCTTCCATCTTCAATTTGTAAATCTCAGATCCCCTTTTGCTCATCTTGGTGACAGGATTTCTTGTTCTTCCGGAAACCAACAACAACATCACCATCATCTTCTCATCATCTCTGTTGTCTCTCGAATTGACAGTACTTCAGCTCCTCTCGATTTCTCCCTCGATCTCTCTCAGCAGCAGTCGCTGCTTTAAATTCAGGTGAAGTATGATTGAGATGAAATAATGTCTCGTGTTTAGGATTGGGTTATAGGAACTGGGTCTGGGTCGGGTTTCATTATGGGCCACTCAATAACATTCCAAGCAAGCTAGGTGCCCCTTAACAAATGGTCACCCCTTAGCATCAATTAGATGTTTTTAATACTCCTCTAAATAAAGTTGTCCCTTAACCTTGACTGGGCTCCAGATAGTGTTCTCCCCTGAAATGAAAGATTTGCCCTTTTTGCTCAATTTGAGTGATTTCTTCTTCTTTTCCTCCGTGCGACTCCAAAGTAGCTATAAAACTCAAAACAAGCGTAAAATACATAATTTACACGAAAAATAGCAAAGAAAGCATAAACTACTAGATAGTAAATACTTGTATTCTACACCTATCAAATTCCCCCACACTTAGACTTTGCTAGTCCTCGAGCAAATCAAACTAAAAACTCACAACTTCAAAGCGTTCAAGGCGTCACAAGCATCCAAAGAGCTATGAGGACATAGAGTTTCTGCATGCTAGTAATAAGAAGTTAGAAATACTAAAGAACATATTCTCGTTCTTAATTGTTGAGTAAGAAATAACCACACCATAATGAGAGAATGCGTGTTTGAGAAACGATCAATAAGCATTTCGCTCGATCGCCTCACCAAAAAGGATTTTATGATAATTGCACTCAAAAAGACTGATTTTTTTATGGTTCTCACATGTGTGCGTGTAGGAATGAAGAGAGAAATCCCGCAACACGTTGAATGGTGGGAAGGACAACTTCCGAAATATTTTTAAAAACCCACATCTTTTAATATTTTGAAAACCATTTTTCGGACGATCTCTACGAAAGGAAATCAACCATTATTATCGAGGATGAGATTACTTACTCACCTTCACATCCGATCGCCAATTATGATAACACCACTCTCACGGCATCCAATAGAAACGTCTTCCGCTCCTCGTCTTGATCTCCTTCGTCTTCGGTTTCAACTATTGATGATAAACCCTTGAATTTCATAAATTCTTAACAATTCTTAACTCTTTTTACCTTAAATATCCTTGTCGCTTGAAACTTCCTTATATATTTTCCTTCCCCACGGCTCATTCAATAAAAATATTTCTCTTGTTTTTCTCTTTTTTTTTTTTTTTTTTTTTTTTTTTTTTTTTTTTTTTTTTTTTTTGAATATTGAAACAAGAGAAATTAAATACAAAAATAAACCATGGCCGTGGGAGAACTATTTTACCGCTTGATTCTTCACAACTTGAAATCATAAACTTCACAAATTCTCACTTTTTAATTTTCTTCGCTTTCATGAATAAGTCTTCATACTTGGATATAAAATTACCTCGTTGTATTGTAAGTCCTCAACATATATGTAAAAATCCGCTCTTTCGTATGTTGCTTTACTTGTATTTGAAATTTGCTCTTTTTCTCGTTCCGTTGCTTGTAAACCTTAAACTTTTCCAACTTTCCTTGTAGATTTTGATGTCGCTCCTTGTTGATGATGAGAGTGTTTCTATGGATCCGTTGTTGTCGCGAGAGAGAATGGTGCTAACTGCAAATCGAACTACAAGAAGGAAGCTTTCATTCATGGACGTCACCCTCATGATTGACAAAATTAGCACTCAAGAGATCAAAGAGTAGTGCTTCTATTGGTGGGAGGTTGGATAGCTCACCATTCTACCCGGAATTAACGTACGGTGACACACACTCAAAAGAAGCTCTTTAGTAGATGGAAAATTTCTGGTTGGTGCCTCACATGATATGAATACGGGTAGTCTCCACTAATGATTGATCAGCAACTCTAATAACGCCTTTCTCCCTGCACCAAATTCGCATCACCGGCATGATTAAATCCATTATTTAACACTCAAACAAACAAGAAATCCGAATGTAGTTCTCTAACATTGTAGGACCATAATATCGCAACGTACAGGACTCGCGAAGTGTATAAACAACGATGCCGCGAGGCAGTCGCAGAGAGCTAAAATAAACGACGCAAAGAATAACGACAAAGTAGACATAAAGAAGACGTGAGATTCGGCGAGGGTTAAGAAGTGTCGCGAGATTGAATAGTTGTACACTGGCGACACTTCGCGAGACATTCCCGAAAATAAAGGATAGCTTAGCTGTCATCCACTGTGTATTACCCTATATAAAGGGTCGAGTGAGTCTGTTGTAGGGGAAGATCTTTTTAGAATTGTGAGGCAAGTCATTAAGAGAGAGAAAGTTTAAGAGTGTTTTACTTGCTAAGTGTAATTCTACTTTTCTTGTGTAGAACTCATGAAATTAATCAATAAACATTCTCAATTATGCAACTTTCAATGGATTAATTAACCAAAATATAGTGAGGTGTAGTGTGGGAAAACCCGCTACTACATATGCGCTAGAAACAGTGGACGAGCAAAGTGATTGACGAAGAAATTGGAAAGAATTTGGATTAACAGAGAAGAGATTTGGAAAAGATACTCAAGAATTCATTAAAAAGAAAGATGGCTAGAAGAAGAAACGACAGGAGCAACCAACGATTGTAAGAAGAAGTGGGAGACTTGCTGGAGAAAGGAGGAATGAAACAGAGAATCTTCAAGGATGAATATGAGAAATGACGCGAGAAGATCAAAATCAACCGCCGATCTCCCTTAATAAACGCGTACTGTGGGATTATGATAGAGTAAGTGTGCATACTTGGAGATCCGATTCAAGACGAGAGAGAAGAGCAAAGAATAGCTTGGTGAACAATGGACAAGGAGAGCAAGGGATGAATGGAGAAATGAATCCAGAAATGAAGAAATGGCAATAAGTAGGAAAGATTGAGACAAACAATACACGAAGAGAGACGATTTAGAAGCGTAAGAGCGAGCAAACTTGACAAGACAAAATCATGAACTAAGGATGGAAAATATGAGGTTACAAAATAGGAGATCTAGAAGTAGCGTGAGATCAAGTTCTAGATTGAACAGAAGAAGAAAGAAGAAGAGTCTTACCAACGGAGAATACCGAGGAAGAAACACAAGATCCGACGTAGAGCATGTTGAGAGAAGAAGAGAAATAGAAGATCGTTATATTCCTCACTCGAAAATCTTCAAAATGAGCGAAATAGGGAAAATCAAGAGAACATGCAACTCCAAGGGCCGAATGACCCAAATTGCCAAGGAAGAACAATCTCGCACGGAGAGAAGAATTGAGAAGAAACCGAGAGATCGAGGATGACATTGAGAGGCACTACATTGAACAAGCGCGACTAGCTCGCGAGAGAGAAAGACTAAGAGAAGAAATGGAAAATCAAGAGATGGAGGAGGCAATTCACTGAATAACCATGACAACCGCGAGAGAAGGAGGGAACAAAATCGTACTAATAGAAATATTAATGAAGAATATGAGAGGGTGCAGATGTTGAGAGCCGAGAGGCCACCAAGAAGAGAGAACAACCGATATAATGGCGTGCTTAACTAACGAAAGAGACGAAGAAGAGCATCGCGAAGAGAGAAGAGGAGAAAATAATGAGCAGTGAAGGTCAAAATAGGCACGAGCGAAGAAGAGAGAAGCAGAGCTAAAAAGACCAAAGAGAAACAAATTCTCGAGGCAAATGAACAAATCTTAAGAGAACTAGCTGAAATGAGAGGATTACCTAATAACAAGGGAAGGAGGAAGGAGACAACTGGACGAAGCCATCGGGCAGTTGCCAAGAACCCTTCACGCTAGAAGTACGATGGGAGGAATACCTCCTAAGTGCAATCTACCTCGCATTAACCAACATCTTTGATGGAACAACCCGTGCGATACAACATATTAAAGCTTACATGAGATGTATGTTACAATGGGAGAATCATGATGCTATATTATGCAAATATTTCGTCGTTTAATAGAGAAGCACTAAAATGGTTTGAAGGTCTGCCAAGGAACACAATCACATCATTCAATCATTTACAAGCCACATTCCTGGGAGCATACATAAGTAACAACTCTTCGCGACCAGGTATTGAAGATGTATTTGGATTGAAACAAAGGATTGGCGAGAGTTTAAGACAGCTTGATGAAGATGGAGGACCATGTGTAGCGAAATGTATGTGGACGGGTCGAGGAGAGATATCTCATACTCTCATTTGTGAATGCTCTCTTTAGACTAACTTGTTATACATTCAAATTTTTAGAATCAAAAATACAATCACGATGGCGTAATTGCGTAGAATTACGTGAAGAATACATCGCTTAGAAGAAAGACAATGAAATGAATTCTTATCCAAATGCGAATACAAGTTCTAACGCCGCGAACGCAAGCTTGTTGCCTCAATTCATAAATACAAAGGGCGAGCACTTCGCAGGACAAAGAAGCAAGGAGCGCCGATGAGGGACAAGCAGAAGATAGTAGCCATGGGAAGCCACGATCAAGAGGAGTTTGAGCGAGAGAGAAACTACCACAACCAGAATAAATAATAATAAGATTCAGAGGCTAGATCATGTGCAAGAAACTTATGGTGGGCGAAGGCAAAATAACCGTGTCATTGCCCTCCAGTAGAGTGGAACCAAAGCTAAGAATTTGAATTGCAACTCTATCGTCCACTCCTATCGCACCATCGAAGATTTTCATGACAACGTGCTCAAAGAGAGTCTTTGTAGAGATGCTAATGATAAAGAAATAATGAGTCTCCATGAGACAACGCAGCTTAGAAAAGTGGCATGAAGACTATTTCTTTCTGCAGATGAAGTACCAAAAGGAAGAGAACACACGAT